>NEWO01000696.1:234115-251286 GCA_003013225.1 Phalaenopsis aphrodite | reverse complement strand
TATATATATATATATATATATATATATATATATATATATATATATATATATATATATATATATATATATATATATATATATATATATATGGTTAACTTTTAGTATTGAGTAATGAGAGACGACTGTGTAATAAGTTATGCAAGTCCTTAATAACGATTGCTAAGAGGACCCGTTCATAATATTAATTGAAGTATAAAGGTAGAACTTACTTCCATAAATTGATGGTTCTCACAGAACAAATCATCCCTTTTGTACAATGTGTGAGGGCATGAAAGACAAGGGATAGAAGTAATATTATTATGCATATGCCTATGGTGATGTTTTCGTGGCTATTCCTAAATTGTAAAAAGGTTAGTATTCAATTTTTATTTAAAATCAATTTGGTTATTTTATATGCATGATGTTTCTAAGGTTTTGAGTGCAACTTTTTTTGCCCAAATTTTAGTTGTGATTATGAGTTCTTATTTAATATTGGAAAATTTAAGTTGAAGTTGTTAGGTTTGGGTATAAAGATTTTCTTTAGATTAGCCTACCGGTAACCCATAGAAAATGTAAGAAAAAAACACTAGCTTAAAATGTGGGAAGATTGATCCCGATTTTTTTATATGTAAGGATTTATGAAGTTGACACCACTACAGCGCCAAAAACTTGATCCTTGTATGAAAAGTAAGTTGTGTAAAATATATATAATTAGCAATTAATAATGGGGATCTATGCAAGTATACACATCGTTATCAAGTAATAATGAATGTTCTATTCAAGCCCCAAATATCGATCTCACAGGTAAGGTGTAAATTAACAATGATAAATTTTACCAGGAAATTTACAAAAAATCAAACAAAATCACTGTCACTAATTTTGAATGTTGATATGTTAACCAAACTAAATTACTTAACTATTAGCAAAATTGAAAATGTAAATTTTTAATAATAACTACTAATCTACTAACTATGTTTATGTAATGAAGGTTTCCTATGTGAAAAGCATCCTTCCCACTACAATGAAATTCTAGTGAAATGAGATGAGATAAATGTTTATAATATGTATTGTGCCAAATAGGGGCAATTTTAATTCTCTACCCTGACACAGTGCATAAAAATTCATTGGTTAATCTTAGGTTTAGTCCTTAAATCTGTGGCTAGGCTAGGAGGATACCGGCTCCCACTCTAGAGCTCCCACTTCCCTTCACCTGAAGGCTAACTCTCGCTTTAGTTTTTAAATACTAAGACCGAATTGGGGATTTTAGTCTGTCAGTCTAAAGATTCTCCAATTCTACACCCAACAAAGAATATTTTTCTATTTATTTGCACTTAATTTCATGAACGAATTTCTCCTTCATGAAATTGAATGTGATCCTCACTCTGTTGTAGAAAGCATACTCCATTTCCCGAATCATATATTTCACAATATATTTTAATAAATCAATTGGCCAGATTGAAATGTAAATTAAGTTCGGAGTTGAAAAATCATCACAATTTATTTTATATTTTAATTATGACACATTCATATTATCTCTTCATTTCTCTAGATCTCATAGTAGGGGGTAATATAGAAGAAACTACTCAGACTTCTTGAGAAACATACGAGAAAACAAAATTTTTATATATAAAAGAAAGTTCATACAACACTAAATAAACAAACAAACTTACCTGGAACTCTTTCTCGAAGCAAATCATTTATAGCCTTTCCTTAAAAATGCAAGAAGAAGAACTCTCTTACTTTTTTCCTTCTCCAACACTCTTACAGAAAGTTTCACACTAAATCTCACCACAAAAACTCTAAAATATGAATGCAAAATTACTAATTAACTCCAATATATGGTGGAATGAAGATGAATTATAGAAATGTAGCATGGTGGAATGTTGTAGAGCAAAAAATGAACGTAGATGGGCCCCTTTTCTAATGAAATTCGGCCCCAAATAAAGCCCAAGGTCGGTTCTCCAAGAGTTGCCTCCAAAAACTCTTCAGAAATCGTTCAAATACATATAACCTTCTAGAAATGAGGTTTGAACCGCCTTTCGCGCCGTCGGCGCGAGTCTGACGCCGTCAGCACCGAGTAAAAATCCTCCAGCTTTCGGTTGTTCTGCGCCATCGGCGTTGACCTTGGCGCTGAGTATTTCCTCAAAAATGTCATTTTAACTCCAAATTTCATCATTTTTGCTTTAAGCCATAAAAATCAACAACCTGCAAGAATACATCAAAATAGCTTCCATTAAAGTACAATATCACAAAAAATAGGTATAAAATATGGGTATAAAAATGCTTATATTTTCAGCATATCAAAGATCTATCGAGAAAATACAAGGACAAGACAACCAATAGGTGTCAATTCTAGACTTATGTCAGACTCATTGATCAAAATCATCTGAAGCATCATTATTAATTTATTTGAGGTTTATCCTTCGTTTCAATGTTTATCATCTTTTGGATTAGGACGTTAATTATCAACCGACCAAAACATACCCTAACTCTAGAAAGAAGAAGACACTGTAAGAAGTAAACCCTAGGTTGCTACAATAACCTAACCATTTTAACTACAACAGTCCAATAAAAAAAAGTTATCACATTTTAAGCTTACTATAGTAACATAAAAACATGCAACAAAACTCAATTGTAACCTACAAAGATTCATCTACTTATCCTAGCAAGCGTCTAGCGAGCAAATAAAATAATCACTGCACAATTATGACAACTTAAGTGTTAGTGCTTTATGAAATCTAAAAATGGGTGAATGTGAAGTGAAAAAATTAATCAAATTTTATTTAAGATGACCAACAATCAAAGTGCTCATAAATTTCTGTCATCCAGGGATTGTTGGTGTTTTGGATCTACTTAGTCAGGAAAATAGATAACCTGTTCTGACTGAAGGACTCATATCAGCAACTATGGGTTGCATCATCCAATAAATCTTCATAAACTCGGGGGCTAATTATTATTGTTCCAGTTATGTTTTACTCTGTTAATTTATTAGGGGTTTACTTTTCATTTTAATATTTTTGGGTTGTTATTGAGTTGATGAATTTTATCTTACTTAACTGTTGTTTGAATTTTACTCAATTTTATTTTTAATCGGATGTTCTTTAATGAATTTGATTTTTATTAGGATTGCCTTTTGGTTAATTTGATTTTTACTAGGATTGTCTTTTATGAAGACCCTAGTTAAGATCCCATGGCTCCATCATCTCAGGGTCGTTAATGTTTGTGTTCTGTTGGGTTTTGAATATTTGGAGGAATCATTGTTCTCAATCATGAGTTACCTCATCCAAGACTTCCTCACAGACCGGGGTTAGTCCAATTAAGTTTTAATGTATTTTTAGGGTTTATTTTAAGTTATGATGAATTTGTAACTTATACTTGTCCTTTACTCAGGTTCACTTGTTGTATATTTAGAATGTTTAATGTTCAATTTTACATTTATGTTCAACTTTTGTTTTGTTACTCGGTGAAGATTTAGTTTGATCATTAGTTCTATGTGTCTTAAGTAATTTTGATTTAGGTGGTTTGTTTTATTTGATTTGGGATTTCCTTAAGTTTTTTTAATACAAGAGGGGTATGTTTATAAACTTGTTATTCTTGATCTAAGTCGCTCTGTCTCCAGTTGTGGGTTGTTTAGTTGTTGTTGAACACTTTAGAGTGATTAATCAAGGGTTCTAATCTTTGATAATTTTGTTTGTTAAGTTTTGACATGAGTTTTATGTAATTGTTTGGTTATCCTTTGACTTATTAATAACTTTCAGTTAAATAATTTGAGCTTTAAGTTTATAAGGTTTATCATTATTTCATTATTATTAAATTAATAATAATATTATTATTATTTTCATTATTGATTTTATGTTATTAAATTGTTTGATTTAATCTAATTTTGTTATATTTTATTATTTTATTTATTTTTAACCTTTTTAGTTCAAGTTTTATGAAATATTGGCTTTCTTTAAATGTTTAAATTTAAGGGTTAATGAATTAGAAATGATGTAATTTTCTTGTTATTTTATTTATAATTTTTATTTTAATTTAATTTTTTTAAATTTTCATTTGTTAGTTGTAATTAGATTTTTTTTACATTTCTTCTTCTTTTATTTATTATTTTTTTAATTTAATTTTAATTACGATTGTGTTAAAATGACTCATAAATTCTATCAAAAATTTTTAAAATATTTAGGTAACGAGTTAATTATTAACTTTTTGATTTTGGTGTATTAGGGTTAAGAAAACCTTTATGATACTTGTTTTCTTTGAATAATTACAATTTTGCGCTTAAGTTTATCCTTAGAGTTTGGCCTAAATTTTGACTTATCATTTCAGCTCATGTTTTAATTAGGTTTAATTTCTAAGGTGTTAAAGGTTTAAGTTTCAATTTTAAATAATTTTTTGAGACTAAGGGTTAAAATGTGATTTCACATTTTTATAATTTTTTGAGACTGATGTTTTAATTAGGTTTAATTTCTAATTTTTATTTAATTTTTATATTTATTTTTGTGATTAATTGCTATTTTCATAGAAAATTAGCGTTTTTATTTAAATGATGGCCTTTGACCTTAGAAACATCAGAGAATATTCAAATTTTCCGAAATTTTGATTTAAAATTAATTTTTCATAATTTCTTAAGTTTTTTAGGGTTTTAATTAATTTTTCATAATTTCTTAAGTGAATAATTTAAAATTGGAGGTTTTAATTTATTTTTCTTAAGTGCATTAATTATTTTCTTATGTGAATTAATTAGTGGGTAATTTTAATTTACTTATGTTAATTAATTTAACTTTAGTTGATTTGATTATTTGAAAGTCTTATTTTCTCATGTTTGGTTCTCGGTTGGTTTAATTTTGATTTTATTTAGTGGGTTTGAATTTTCTTATGGCTTAATTTGTTATTTAACTAAAATATGGATTTTAATAGGTTGGATTTTTAATAGTGAACTTATAGGATTAATTTGAATTTGATTCCAATACTTTTAGTTTTTGTTGAGATTGTTTGATTTAATTCCATTATGATTAATTTTAATATATTTTAATAGTTTGAATTTTGTTATACTTAAATTTAATAGATTAATTTTTCTTTATGAAATTAATTTAAACTTTGGTTGAATTTATTTTATTAGATTTATTCTTTTTAATCTTTAATTGGTTTAACTTAATTTTTGGTAGATTTAATTTTTAGTAAAATAATTTTAGTGGATTTGATTGAAGTTAGTTTTAATGAATTTGATTTTGGTTGAAATTAAGCTTAATGGATTTATTTTTGTTGAAATGAATCTTATTGGATTTTATTTTTGTTGACATTGATTTTAATGGATTTTTAAAATTTTATTTTTTGATTTTCTTCAATTTTAATTTTATATTTATATTTAAAATTTTAGTTGGCATTCTTTTAATATTATCTTTTCTTTAAAGAATCAGGCCCATCATGGCCCAAGGTGATCCACATACCCAATTTTCTCTTTCATGAACCAAAAAAAGGGTTGCCAAAGGAGTTGAGAAGAGAAAGTGCTAAGTGCTTAAGAGTCCTAAGTCTTTAGGGTTAAAGGATTGCTTAGGGCATTTTCAACTTTGTGGGTACTCAACTTATGTCTTAATGACTTTGCTTTAACCAACTCAATCAAAGGTAAAGGATTTGAAGCCAAGCATATGAAACTCTAAGGAGTGAAGAAATGTTTAAAATTTTATTTTAGTTTTGGTTCCACGATTAGTCCTCTAGGAGAGCCTCTAAGCCAACCCTAAAGGCTAAATTCTAGGCTCCAATGAGATGAAGGGTATAAAGGCTCTCATATAAAAATGAGGTCAACTAAATGCTGAGGAGTTTGCTAACCCTTAGGTGAATTTATGGGCTTTACATAGAAATGTGGCTACTGATATGAGAAATGAAATTAAGAAACTTTTGAGATATACCTAAAACAGTCATAAAGGCTGATAATTTAGTTACTAGAATGGAAGTTGATTATGGGTAAGAGTTAGTTCAGGAACTGGATGTACTTAATGCTCAAAACCTATTAAATGTTGCAATACAATAAGAAATTATTTTTTAAACATAAATCAAACTATCTTAGTGACCAAAGGAAAATATGTTGAGATTTTCGTACCTCTTTTATATTATTTTTAATGATATTGCACTTTAAAGAAAGGTATTTTTGATGTTTTGTTGCAGGAATGATGAATTAAGGTTAATGGAGCAAATAAATGCAAAAAAGAGCGAATTTGGATCAAAAATGACCAAAATGTGCAGAATTGCACCAGGGCGTCGACGACGCCATCAACGCCGCCAACGACAAGCTTTTCCCGAGGCTACAGGACAAAATCTCCAGAAGGCCGCCGACGGCGCCATCGAGGCCGCCGACGGTGGGATCGACGATTATGTGTACTTGTATAATGAATAAGGTCGGATTTTGGAGAGGTGCATAAGCAACTCTTGGGAAAACTCATCCACATCTTTAAAGAGAAGATTTTGGCCAAAAATAGAAGAGTCCTGGAGGTTAGATAAGTTCCATTAGTGTGTAGAGAGCTTGCTAGAGTGTGTAACTATGAGGAATTCTTCGAGAAATTGTAAGAGTGGAAGGAAAGTGAAAGATTTATTCCTCTTTGCTGCTTCAAAGAGGAATTCTGTGTGTTGTAAAGAAAGGAAGAGATTCAGAGGAACTTCGAGGAGTGTTCTTGGGGAGAAATTTAGAGATAAGTATTTACTTGTTATAGTTTGTATGGCTTTGATTTTATATATGAATTCTGAGTTTTGTTGTGCTTTCCCCATGAGTTCTGAGTAGTTTTCTCTGTCTTTCTCCTTGTCTTGAGATTTGTGAAATGGTGATTTGAATTGGTGAAGCCATAAGCATGTTTAAGAAATTGTGATGATATTTTTACTTTGATCTTAATTTACTTTCAATCTGGCAAATTGATTTGTTAAAATATGTTGAGTTTTACAACTAAAGTGAAGATTACATCCAAGATTCAGGGAGGTCAGAGCCCTTGGAAGTTGGGTGCAAATAAATAGAGAATTATTACTATCAGGCGTAGAATTGGAGATTTTAGAGTGACAGACTAAAATCCTCAATTTGGTCTTATCGTTTGGGTGCTGATGTGTAGATGTTAGCCCTTAGGTGAGGGGAATGTGGGAGCTCCGAAGTGAGAGCCGGTGACCTCCCAGCCCAGCCGCAGAATCAGTAACCAAACATAAGATTAATCGATGTTCTTTATGTCTGGACCAAAAGGTAAAAAATATGTATGCTCCTATTTGACACAATATAAATTGAACTAATTTATTTTTTCCATTCACTATAATTTCTTGACAAGGAGAAGGATATTCTTATATATTGAATATCACAATTAGACCCTACTTTCTATCATTAGTTATTTACTAGTTATCCAAATTTATCTACTTATTT
This sequence comes from Phalaenopsis aphrodite, assembly GCA_003013225.1. Classification (NCBI taxonomy): domain Eukaryota; kingdom Viridiplantae; phylum Streptophyta; class Magnoliopsida; order Asparagales; family Orchidaceae; genus Phalaenopsis; species Phalaenopsis aphrodite. Next base: position 243,920 of record NEWO01000696.1, on the reverse strand, counting down.
CAATTGCCTATTAGTGACAGATAAGCAAATTGAACGTCGTCGTTGTAGTTGAAGTATTACTTTTTATTAAGTCTTAGCCCGTAGTATTATATTTCTCCCTGTGGGATTGATAACTAAGACTCCATTAGAGTCCTATATTACTTGAGCAATACATATACTTGCGTTGACAATTTTGACTTTAACATTATTGAATATTATATTTATACATCTTTATTGAATCAAACACATATATATAAAGTCACAGTCAAGTTTTTGATACCGTTGCATGAATTGAAATCTTCTAGTAGCACCATCAATTTCTTGTAATTGTCAATTTACAAAAAAAAAGGTCAGTCACTTAGTAATATAAAAGGTGATAAGAATACAAAATTCTTCAATGGCTACATCAAGCATAGAAGGCAAGCCAATGTCATCCTTAAAATTAAAGAAGAGAATGAAAAATGGATCTACTTATAATATGAAATTATTGGTAGTGCAATTAATTATTTTCAAAATATTTCTCAGTTTGAGGTTAAGCTAAGGGAGATGGATAATGATGTTTTACCATATGTTTCTGAAGTAACAGAAAACCCTTAACTTTGCAGCAAACCTTTAGATGAGGAAATTTGTATTGCATTAAACAATATTGACACCAATAAAGTGGTTGAACTAGATGATTTCACATATATTTTTTATAATCAATCTTGGAATATAATGAAGAATAATTTAATTGCTATCATACAAAAATATTTTTTGGGGATCTCTGTATAAGTACTTTACAAGCTCAATTATAGTTCATATTCCCAAACAAAATTTCAACCATAAATGGGAGAATTTCAGGCCAATCCCCCTCACCACAGTGATTTTAAAATATATCAGTAGACTCCAACCCATTTTAAATAAGTTGATAAGCCCCCAACATATAGCTTTCATTGCTAACAAACAGAGATCAGCTAATGCTCTTATTGCTCATTAATTACTTTATGATTTGGGTTGAAAATGCAGAGGTGGAATAACATGATGAAATCTCAGGAAGGCATGTGATACCATAAATTCACAGTTTATTGTTACTGTTTTAAAAGCGAGAGGTTTATTTTGGATTTCTATAACTTGATTTTGAAGATTTTATACAAAAAACTTTTACTTTATACATATAAATGGGGCACAATAAGGACATTTTAAAGCTGGGAGGGGATTAAAACAGGGAGATTCAATAAGATCAACTCCTTTCATCATTATTATTGATTATTTATCAATAAAGTTGAACCAAAATATCAAAACACATATCCTATGGTGGATTAAAAATCAAGGGCATTGAACTGGTCTCTCTCCTTGCTTTTATAGATGATTTTCTTAACATCTACATGAAAGTAAAGATTAGATAAGAATGCAACATTTTGTCTCACTTTGAAAATGTGTCAGGTATGCAATTTAATAAAGGCATGTGGGCAAAGGGATTAAAGTGGAAAAGAAGCATTGGATTACACGGTTTTCTGGCATCAAAATTAGTTACCTCTCTATGAAGTATTTGGGTATTCAGCTGCACACTTTTAGGAGATGAAGTTTGATTTTTGGTGAAATATTACACAAGATACATAATAAGATATACCCTTCTCCTTTATGTTCTACAAGTATCTAATTTGATAAACAACATGTAAATTAAGTTAGAACGAATTTTCAATAAACTTCTTTGGGTTGGACATGGGCATAGGATTTACTAGACTGCTTGGGATAAGTTGTGTAAGCCAAAGAAAAATTTTGGTCATGGAGTTAGATCCTTGAAACAATCTATAAAGATCAAAATTTTTAAGTTGCGAATTAAGTTGAGAGAAAAAAAAGGGTTGTGGGCTAGTTTCATGAAGAAGAGATATCTAAATAATCCTCATCTACTCACATGCACTCTTAAATTGGGGAATTCACTGGTTTGGAAAGAACGTTTAAAAATAAGAAGTAGAGTTGAATATATCATTGCTTGGGAGTTGGGTGAATGAAATTTGAGCTTTTGGCTTGACTACTGGTCTTTTTTGGGGCCCTTTAAAGAATGTTGTCGCGGTGAAGTAAATGTTGAGCTTATTTTGTCTGATTTTGGAAATATGGCAATTGGAAAGGGCAGAAACTCCATAAAACTTTAAATAATGATATGGTTCAGTATATTATTGATATTACAATTGATGAAATCATGAAAGATATTCTCAGGATCAAAGGACTCCTAATTGCTCACTAGCTAAGATTATTACGAACATGTTCCACAATACTTAAGTTGTTGACAAGGGTGACCTGATCTGGAACACCACACTAAAACTATTTCAGTCTTTTTTTGCTTGGAGAATGCACTTCCACTTTCTTATATTGGATGACATACTCAAATTAAAATGCCTAAGATTACCTTCTATTTGCCTGCCATGTAGGCCAAAGGAAAAATTTTTCTCATTAGGATTTCACTATATATTTGGAGGAAGCTTACTCAATGTTTCAACGTTTTTCTGCCTATGGATGGTTATAACTCTTCAGATCAATGTTTGCAAGTTTGTAGAAGGAAGAACACCAATATATATCTTCTTAATTTCATTCCTTATATTAGTTGCTGGTTTGTTTGGATGGAAATGAACTATAGAAAGCTTCAAGAATGAACACATATTGTTGATGAAGTTCTTATAAACATCAAGCCTTTCATTTTTAAAGCCATTACATTCAATAAATCCAAAAAGGTTCTTGCTGCAATGGAGGGTAGACTGAAGGATTTCAATGTTTCATCCTTTTTGGATAGGCATACTCAAATGTTATATTGGATCAAACCTACAAACCCTTATATTAAAATGAATGTGGATGGGAGCTACAACCTTGTTATTGCTGGTACAGGTGGACTTCTTAGAAACCAAGAAAGGGAATGTCTGATTACAATTACTTCCAATTCTATCATATTAATAATCCCATTGTTGAAATTGCTGTTGCTTTATTTTATATCCTTATTGCTAAAAAAATTAAATTTTGGAACCAAATGGTGGAGTTGGATTCTTTGTCCACTTGTCCTCAATGTGCTTAAGAATTTGAGTACCACCTCATTAAGGGCAACTTTGTTTAAGGCGATTCGAACCCCAGACCTGAGGGGTATTATACCGTAGATGTGAACCAATACATCATAGATAAATAGACAAAGAATCTAACCGACCAAAGACATACCTTAACTCCTATAATAGTCTCCGACCATTCCTTTTAACATATATAGACACACACACATACACACAACTCTCTCTCTCTCTCTCTCTCTCTCTATATATATATATATATATATATATATATATATATATATATATATAGTGCCGCAAGCCGTGGTCTGTTGGTTGGCGGGGTTCACCATATATCCGCTCAGGTCACGGGTTCGATCCCCAGTAGTGCTGAGTTCTCGAATATTTTGGCATATCACGCTGACACTTATTATGGCACCTAGCGCATAAGAAATATTGAAAAAGAAAACCATAGTCAATTCATCTAATCAACACAATTTATTTAACATAAATTTCTATTTTATAAATAGCTAATAAATATTATTTTGTTTATATGTTAAAATAAAGTGACTAATTTTGGAAAATAACTTAATTAAATTCGAGCATGGACTTAAAGCCACCAGGAGGTTCTTCGAATTCAAATTTCGAATTAGTGATCAAGTTTCCAACTTGTAGCCAGCGGGGACCACGACTGAATACCAACGGTCTTTTTTGCCGTGACGTCGACCGTTAGGCTTTCCAAGACGCTGTATAATAAAATCTTACCGTTGTCTCATAATTTGAATCCCTACAGAAATATCAAGATCCCGCCTCCTTTCCTTCTCTTGACGAGAACTAGAGCCTCTAAAATCAGATCCAAGCTTTCTTCCCGAATTCTCTTCTTCTCCCCTTCATAATCCAAACCCTGTTCACAGAAAGAGATGGCGGCCACCAACATTGGAATGATGGATGGCGCATATTTCGTTGGAAGGAGCGAGATCCTGGCGTGGATCAATTCCACCCTCCAACTTAACCTCGCTAAAGTTGAAGAGGTTGTTTGATCTTTCCAAAATCTCTTTTTTTTTTTAAGAATTATGTTTTAGAATTAGACGATTTGTCATACTTTTTGGTTGAGTTAGAGTTGTTGCTTTGCAGGCGGCGTCTGGTGCGGTACATTGCCAGTTGATGGATGTAGTTCATCCAGGGATGGTGCCGATGCACAAAGTGAACTTTGACGCCAAGAATGAATACGAGATGATCCAAAACTACAAGGTTCTGCAGGATGTGTTTAACAAGCTCAAGATCACCAAGGTTTTCCTGAAATTCCACAATTTATATTTTCTTGACTTTCTATATTTTCTTAATATGTGGTGATTTTGGTTATTTTGTTTTTTTCTTGAATGTCATTTATACCGTATGCCTACGCCTGTTCATCTATGTGGAAAAAGAAATATATGGGATGTTTATCCTTGAATGCGTAATAGTTCATTTACACCATTAGAAACATAAGGGGCTGTCTGACAACCGATTTAGCACCAGATTTAAATTATATGGACTGCTTAGCACCGGATTTAAATTGCAAATCCCTAAAATCTCCGGCCTTAAATCCCAGATTTACTAAATTTCGTGAACCTACGGATTTAAGTTTTTTGTGTGAATTTTTGGGATTTAGTAGATTGGTTACCAGTTAGTTTTCAGAATTTAACCTATCTAGAATTTAGTAAATCTGAATTTATGAGATTTACTAAATTCTAATAACTTAAATCTCATCAGTTGCCGAGACAGCACCATATGAACTTTACCATATGGACTAGTTTCTTAATGGCTGTTTTTTTCTGATATCCGTTTTCAGCATATTGAAGTTAGTAAGCTTGTTAAAGGAAGGCCTCTTGATAATCTGGAGTTTATGCAATGGATGAAGAGGTATTGCGACTCTGTGAATGGCAGCATACTAAAGAAGTAATTTCTGAAAACCTTTCCTCAGCCCCCTTCCCTTCTGTACTTTTTTTTTATTTTTATTAACATGTGAGATTATCTGCAAGCTATTCCTATAGTCTAACTTTTCTTCTGGTTGCTACTGGATATATCCTATATTGTAGCTTTCAGGTTTAGTCTCCAAAATCTTATTATGCTTTTTCTTGTTTTTTTTTTTTCTTTTTGGTTTTGTTTTCCTGCATTTGATCTCTATGTTTGCTCAAATCATTTTAGGCCCAAATATGCTGATCTGTTAGTTTTAACAATGAACAATATATTATTTAAACAATTAATTTTTACTTTGATTTGAGAATAACAATTATTTATGACTTTGATTTGAACATATTCTATAAAAAATATTGCTGCAAATTTGAAAAGCAAACTTCAAATAAATGGTGCCGAATCTAACAGTTAGATTTGAATATGATTCCATTAAAATTTTTTTTAAAGGAGATTAAGGTTCATCATCTTAATGTATAAAAGGTTTGCTTCTACTCTGGTTTTTTCAAGTCTTTCCCATTGGTATGGACATCTGCTTCAGGTTCAGCTTCTAGACTTCCATTTCCTCGATCGAATTGACTTGCTTCTCTAATAAGTATCTCATATTGTCAGAATCTTCCCAAATCTTCCTTTCGAAGCACAGATATCTAATTCAATTGGGCAGACGGTTTCCTGTCTTTAAAGTGAAAGTCCACAATTCCATTTCAAGTACTTTTCCGTACTGACGTCTGATAGTCACCCTTTTCTCAATACTCCATTTTTGGAGGGATGAGCTCTGACTCAAGCTATCGATAAGGGATCTAATCCATATCTTCTATTTCCGATTAGTGAAAGCGAATCCAGCAAGCCAGGATTGACACCTATGAGCCACCAACCGAATAAGTGTGAATAGAAGATAGAACCAGAGTAGAAGCAAAGCTTGGAAGTAGATATAGCGCATATGTGGCATTAGTCTGATCTCCCCGATGTCCGGCTGTATTTAATTAAACAATATATTATTTAAACAATTAACTTTTGCTTTGATTTGAGAATAACAATTATTTATGACTTTGATTTGAACATATTCTATAAAAAATATTGCTGCAAATTTGAAAAGCAAACTTCAAATAAATGGTGCCGAATCTAACAGTTAGATTTGAATATGATTCCATTAAAAATTTTTTTAAAGGAGATTAAGGTTCATCATCTTAATGTATAAAAGGTTGCACTTTTACTTGAGTGTTTCATGCAATAAAAAGCTTAGTAGGACTTTGGTTTGAAGATCAAATGACAGAGATTTGATGATAAAGCAGAACACTACAACAATGAATTCAAGGAATTATGCACAGGGAAGACGCATCCAGGAACACTGCATTAGGTTGGTGTATAAATAAAAATTTTGTAAGAAAGAACGAACAGCACAAGGTTGTATACTGGATTGATTGAAGTATGCTTGATGGTTTTTACTGCATTTTATTTTTGATCAAAAATTGCCCGCCTTTTATTCGTGTTATAAGCTACCAGAAAAAGTGTCTATGCAGAAATAAGCCTTTTATTGTTTAATATTTTTTTTAATGTTGTTGATGTGAAATGTGAAACCTAATAGGAGTCACTTCAAGAGTAATAGTGTTAATTAAAATTATATTTTCATATTTAAGTGTTGGTCTAGTTATGCAAGAGCATAGGTCACGACAAGTTGACATGTGATTGAGAATATTGAGCCATAAATATGGCTGAACACTCCCAAGGTTGAGTTAAAGAAATCTAGATTAATCTTTACATAAAATACTTTTCTTTGAGGCTGTGGATGAAATGAGCAATTCGAAATAAATACAGGAGCTACGAAATCGTACAAGGCATGTTCCTATGATCAAGGAGGAACACCTCAACAGTTTAGTGGCTGTCTTCATCAGATTATTTTCTTTTCCAAATCTCTTCGAGCTCCACACATCTAGCACTGTTATGAACCAAATATTCGAATCATATTTGTATATCTAGTCTAGTTTAACATGTTTATATTATCTTTTTGGGCGGCCATTGATGTATGCAATTTCATTGATTCATATAAATCTCTGTTGTTTTTCTAATATTTCCTTATAGATTATTTTTTTCTCCCATGTCCTTAGTTCATTTCCTCGCCAAACGCAAAATTTGAGATTATGATAGATGACAACACCATCATTTAGTCTCACTATGAAATTTTACAGAATTAGTGGATTTACTGAGCATTAGTGTCTTAAATGATATTCCAGCTACAATGCCTTGGAGAGACGAGATTCCTGCAAGGGAGGAAAGGAAGTAAACAAGAAAATCTCAACGATACAAGCATCCTCCAAAACATCATCTATGGGTGCTAGAACTAACTCCTCACTACCCAACAAGAAAAGTGATACTAGTTCAGCTAATGCACCGTATAAAGCATCTAAACTTTCAACAACAGCTGAAGCAGATATTTATGATGAGCAGGTAGTAAAGATTCATTTCAACAATTCAATTATGTTTATTTTAAGGGTATTATATGTGGTTTGATAATTTCCCAATTATGAATGCAGATTACTGAGATGAAGCTATTTGTTGACAGCCTTGAGAAGGAAAGAGATTATTACTATGCTAAACTAAGAGACATTGAAATACTCTGTCAAAGTCCTGAAGTTGAGCATTTGCCAGTAAGAGACAAAAATGCTTCCCCTTTCACTATATTTCTATATTCTAATAATGTTTTACTACAAACAACTATTTACTGTCATTTCCTTGCTCAATCGCTGCATAGAAAGTTTACAACTACGTACAGACCATACCACCTAACTTTTATGTATTTACATATCTAACACCTAAACTTTAACTTTTACATTTACATCACCCAAATCTTTCACATCACATTATTAGTATCACCATTTTAACTTTTAAAAAGTGAAATGAACCTTTTCATGCATAGGTAAAAATTAATGTTTTAGTGTTAGATATGTAAATACATAGATATTGAATGGTATGTGTGTAAATCTTCCAAAAAAAGAAGCATTATATTTTCCTCACTACTTTGTGACATAGGAATACATAGGATTTAAATGGTATATGTAAATCTTCAAAAAACAAAAAAAAAGTATTATTTTTTCCTCGCTACTTTGTGACATTTGACATAGTTAAAACATAGGAATACATAGGATTTAAGTGGTATATTTAATCTTTAAAAAAAAGCGTTATATTTTCCGCACTACTTTGTGACATTTGACAGATAGTTAAAACTATTCAAGCGATATTATACTCCTCCTATGATAACGGCTCTCTCTTGGAAGAAGCACAATTGATGATATCGCAGAAAGATCAGCATTCCTTGAGTCCCATCTTAGAAAATTCAGCGGAGCAAGTGAAACAGGAATCACAAAAGAGAAAGATCATCTCAAGTCCTGAATCAGATGTGTTCAGGAGCTCAACAACATCAACGTCACAAAGACAACGCCTTTCTGATATCTCAGAGTTTCATCACTGTGAATCGCCAATAACAAATTTCTGAAGATCAAATTCCAAGGAAAGGTCTGTGGCTTTATAATGAATGCTAGATTATATTCTGCTTTTGTATTGTTTGTAAAGCTAAGTTTATTGCTGCTGAATGTTTCTTTTATTTTTTATTATTATAATTTTTTTTTTTTGCAGCTTAATCAACAGGATGTGAAGATCCAGGTTATGTCTAACCTTGAGGCATCTGTTAAATGAACCATTTGTTCGTTTGGTCATAATCTTGTCTAAGATAGAGGACAAGCCATCTACTAGTTAGTTTTTGATGTAGTAGAATTAGTCTTTAGTTATGAATTGTATTGCAATTTGTGCTTGTTTTGTCAAATTAAACCATGTCTAGTGGAAGTGGGATTTTGCCCTACCATTTTTACATATTTACTTCAGTTGATTTTTTTGTCGGTGCTTGCTGTTTTCTTTTGGATATATTTACCATTTTTTGTATTGTTGAATTTAGATCTATCCAGTGAATCACACCCAAGGAATAGAGTGTAGCAAATAACTGGTTCTTTTAAGGATGGCCGATTAATTCTATATTGTAGAGATTGACCATCCTTATTTATAGTAAAGGGAGTATGAAAAGTAAAATTACATGTTTGTCACTACTTTTAGTTTATGTCCAGGTTTTGGAGTGCCCTTAGAGTGACACGAGTATGCAAACTTCTCAGATGTGGGGCATGGGGGGCACAGGTTTGGCAGGCCGAAATCCCTTCGTTTGATCATTTGGCTCCCCAATTTGCATCTTTTTCTTCCCCAAGTGGCTTATTCATTCATAACCTGCACAACATACTAAAACACCTTTCCCACTATTATCATAAACATGCAATTAAATATGAATTCTAACATTTTTCATCTACATCAAAACCTCCCAAACTTATCTATTACTTGACGTCAAATCATCTCAACAATAAACTCATATGGATGAGGGTTGTCATTGCTGTTCAATAAAGTTATGTAATAGTCAATAAAAGTTTTGTAAATTTCATCATTGATTTGATTCATTTGTTGATCTCTAATAAGCAATACATTTCCTTATTCGCTTTTTTCCTCAGCATAAGCAATTCTTAACCCACCCAATTGTGTGACTAGAATATTTTCATTAATCAAAAGTGTTTTGAAACTGATTAATTATAAATTAAACAACCTCATAGCCCTTAATTTCTTCCTTGCATATAGGATCTCAATATTTCATTACGAGAGTGCTCGAGTTATATTAGCCAAGAGAACGAGCTATACACAATTTTTTTTTTTTCATGCTAAACCCGAAGCCTTTTCTCACATATCTTTTTTTCACTATTTTTTTATCTTTTACGATCAAACTCTTTTTTGTTTCTTTAACCCCTTATTTCTTTTTGTTGTTTTCGTTTTATTTTTCCATT
>NEWO01000696.1:206958-232886 GCA_003013225.1 Phalaenopsis aphrodite | reverse complement strand
AAATCTGGACAACAATTTGCCCCTCAACCTAGCCTCAAGTTTCTAGAAGCACATATTCGGGAATCAGCTTCTAAGGCCTTTAAGCTAATGAACTTTTTGTTGTCGAAGGTTGTTTCTTTCTTTCTGTTGGTCTTGGGTGACACGAGGCTCAAGATTATGGAATTGAAGGAACAACCAAAGAGATTGTGAGTAAACACGAAATTCGATGCCTTACCTCCAATGGCTGAGAGAGCTCCTTCTTCCTCTTCTTCTTCTTCTGCCATCTATTCTTCTTTCTCTTGCTTTTCTTCTTCTCCTCCTTTCTCCCCTTCATCATCTTCCTCTTCTTTCTCCTTTGGCGTTGGCTAGGAGGCAAGTCACGGGTAAAGGGAGATCACGAATGGCCACATTAAACAGATCATGTGGAGGGGGAGATCATGAATGGCTTATTAGCTACTTCGACCTGTCCTTTTGTTCGAAGGTTATGAACCGAAACGAATTTTAAATCAATCCTTTGAATTGCGTAAAACCTTCTCCATCGGTCTGAATCGCGTCCCATTGTTGGTAATGATACCAACGACAATTCATATCTACAAGTAAGATTCGACCAACTAAAATTTTGAACGGCCTCCGCGCAAGCGGTTTAGGGTGCGCTGCTTTTTTTGGGCGGTGCGGTGGGAGGCCGCAGAAAAAACTCATTTGACGCGGCGTTTGATTCGCGGCAGTGAATCTGAGGGAAAAGCGGGCCGCGGGATCAACCCTGCTTCCCCGCTTCGCTCCCGCGGCCCCGTTTAGCATCTTCCGCATTTAACCTAGGTGTCCTCGATTCCGCCTTTCGTTCGGCTTGCGTTCTTGCGATTCCTTTCTTCTTGCAATCCTGCGATTCCTGCTCTCAATCCTTCTTCATTCCCCGATTCTTGCGATTTTGCCATCCTGCGATTCCTTGTTCTTCCTGCGATTCCGCCTTTTGTTCTTCTTGTGATCTTGCGATTCCTGTTACTCTGCTTCATCATTTCAGAACCGGAAGGTTTAGAAAAAAGGCTTGAAAAAAATCCCCTGATTGGCTATGCCCAGGAGCTCTCCGTCGTTTGCAAGTCCTGAAGATTATCTTCTTCATCTCATCCCTGCAAGTGACGAATACAAGGGTCTCTGTTGGCGTTTTGAGCTTTGAGAAATACCCAGGTTAGACTCCAAGATCCATTAGTGAAATTTGTGTGATTTTCTTTATTAATAATTTCGAGCATTTCGGGGTTTAAAAATTAATGTTGCATTTTACACTGTCGTTTGCAAGTTAATCGTCAATGCCTGTTTTGTTTCCCTAGCACCGTGGTACTGACTTTCTTTATGCTTATGTGGATAAAAGTTATGAATGAAAATGTATTTCAATTTGAGAAAAAAAAGTTGGGCACACATCCTTTTAATTGACTTTATTTTAAGTATTCATCAATATTTGATAAAAAATAATTAAATTAATTAGTTCGTTAATATTGTGTAAATTCTAAATGGAAAATATATTTAATACTTTCGTCCCACCGAATATAAGAACATTCTTATTACAAGCCTTTTATTTCATATGTTCAGCTATCTAACAAGTTTACATTTTAAAATATTTTAATCAAGTTAAATTACATTTATTACATAATTAACAATTTCAAGTTTAACTAACTTTTTACATAAAAAAATTTTGCTAGTCTTTTCATGGAGGAAAATGTTCTATGATCATTTGAAGTTCTTTGGCATTTTGTGGAGATGACATATCCAAACCTGCTTGTGCATTTTTAGGGTTGGCTTTTATTCCCTTACAAGTTAAAGAAAAACCTAAGAATTTGTTGGTCGATGCTTTAAAAGTGCATTTCGAGGGATTTAACTTCATATTAATATTTTTGAGTTTTTTGAATGTTTCTTTTGAACCTTCAATGTCTTATTCGACCGATTCACTTTTAACTAAGACATTATCCATATATACTTTAACGTTTTACTCTTTCTATTTTGTGAAAAATATATTCATGAAGCACTTATAGGTCACCCTAGCATTTTTTAGCCCAAAGGGCGTTGCTTTAAAACAAAAAAACACCTTGAGTAGTAATAAAAGTTGTATTCTTTGCGTAAGTTGGATAAATCTTGATCTTGTGGTAGGCATAGCAAGTGTTAAAAATACTCATCATGGAGAACCCGACTGCTGCATCTAAAAGTGTGTCGATCTAGAGCGATGGATGAGTATCCCTCGAGCAAGCAAATTCGAAGCACATTCTCCACATACCATTAGTCTTTTGGACCGTCACCACGTTCGAGAGCTAAGTTGGGTAATGGAACTCCAGGTTATAGCAAACATCCTTAAGCTTTTGCACCTCCACCGCTATCAACTTGCCTAAATTCTAACGGTCAATCAGATCTTCTGTTGCACCTGTCGAGCAGTTGGGCAAGCAACATCGACTAAAATCCTAGGCATCTCATCCACTGTCCAATCAGAGACATCTTGATGCTCGTGAAGTGTCTGAATCAACATATTTCTGTAACTTGCATCAAAGCTTTCACTGTTTAGAAAAAACTTTATCAGGCACTTCGTAGTCGGATGCTGGTAGTTAGAAGGACCCCCAGTTGAATCTGGATGTCAAACAGTTCATTATTGACGTTGGTGATCACTTGAAGATAGCAACTCCTGGACTAAACATTCAGCGGAGTTAAGCACTACATCTCTCGAAACATGTGTGATCGTTCGTATTATTGAGACAGCCACTCATCAAAATTTCAATTCTAACCCTGACTACCCTTGTTGCTGCCTTGGTTATCCCGGATCACTGGTTGTTATAACGTAGATGACCAATGGGCTTTTGGTTATCCTTTGTCCTCACTCCTTTTTCCTACACCTTCCCCTTTTTCTATTGTTGCTCGGATGATTTCACAAGCTTTCATTTTCTCCTGCTTTATCTATAGAGCCAGAGCTTATGTACATTGACAAAGTGCTCCACAAAGAATTGCTTAAACTTGAAGAAGGTTGGAATAACACCAACTAGTAGATTGAGATACCACCGAAGATCTGACTCCTTAAGTGTCGTTAATAAAAGCTGACACTTCATTACATCGTTGATCTGTAGTTCTCTAACTGGTGATCCAAAAGAAACCATGAGATCAGCTGGATCACTCTTCCCCTTGTAAGGATCCAAATGAGGAGCCCTTGATTTCACTGGTGGTATTGTTTCCATGATATGTCTGGTGAAGGCACTACCTGGGTGTAGCTGAATAGGTGTTTCATCATGCTCTATCCAATGCTTGAACATCTGCGTAGACCCAGTGCTGTCAATAGGTTGGGAATCTCCCCGCCCTTTGATCGCTTTATTACTTACTTGTAGGGGTCCAAGTGGTCAAGCTGACTTGTGAGTCGGCTCGAGCTCAGCTTGATAAGCGGCTCGTGTACTAAGCTTGATGAGCTAACAAGTAAAGCCAAAGCCAACCCTGACTTGACTTGTGAGCTCATGAGTCGACTCTAATGAAGGTCGGAGGGCAGTTCCAGCCTTCATCAGAGGGCTTTCTTGAAGTACTTCTTATTTTGAATGGCTTCAACTAACTCAAAATCGCAACATTCAGCGGAGTTAAGCCTTGCATCTTCCAATACACATGCGACTGTTCTTATTATTGAGACAGTCGTTGATAAAAATTTTGAATCTGACCTTGATTGCCCTTGTTGTTGTGTCAGTTATCCAGGGGTCACTAGTTGTTATAACACAGATGACCAACGGGCTTTTGTTTTCCTTTGTCCTCTCTCCTTTGTCCTCCACCCACATCTTTTTTGATTAATGCTCGGATGATCCTGGATTGGAACGAACAGTACAAGCTTCTTTGACAGCAATGTGACTGTTGGCCATCTCCAACAATTTGGGGATAGGAATTGGTTCGAGCAACTTTAAGTCATACTTGAATCGCCCCTCTCTCACTCCTTTCATCATAAAAATATGATCAATCCAAGGTTCAAGTCCTTTACCTCTATCATTTGCTTCTGGATTTGAGTGATATAAGCCCGCAGGGTTTCATTTTCTCCTTGCTTTATCTGAAGTAAAGCCTGAGTCTTCTTCCTCAGCTTATGTACATTAGTGAAGTGTGCTACAAAGAGTTTCTTAAACTCAACAAATGTCAGAATAATATCGATTGGTAGATTGAGATACCACCGAAAGGCTGACTCCTTAAGTGTTGTTAAGAAAAGCTGAATCTTCATAGAGCCATTAACCTGCAGTACTTTGACTGATGATTCAAAAGAAGCCACTTGATCGGCAGAAACAATCTTCCCTTTGTAAGGATCCAAATGGAGGAACCCTTAACTTTACTTGTGGTACTGCTTTCTTGATCTGTTGAGTGAAGGCACTATCTGGGTGAGGCTAAACAGGTGCTTCACCTGATGCCCGACCATCGGCGTAGACCCAGTGTTGTCAATCTGTTGGGAATCTCCTTGCTCTTTTGTCACTTGATTGCTTATTTGTAGGGGTGCAAGTGAGTAAAATCGAATCGAGCTCAGCTCGATAAGTGGCTTGTGAATTGAGCTTGATGAGCTAACAAACAAAGTTAAAGCCAACATCGACTTGACTTGTTTGTTCGTAAGCCAACTCATTTAAAAAAAATATTAACATAAAATGTACTCAAAATATATTAAATTTCAAAATATTATCTTTAACGTTTTAAAAATGTTAAGAAAATAATATTTTTTATTGTATAATAGGTGATTTTTTTTTATTTCCAAATTTTTCATTCTATTTGTTAGCATATTACAAAGTCCTTTTAAATTAATATCATTTTCCTTTTTTTATATTAAACAAATTGGCTCGCAAGCCGGCTTGAACTTGTAAACTTAAGCTCGAGCTCGAGTTGGTTTCTCATTTTCCTCCACCTCGTCATCGAACCTGTTTTGCTATCAAGAGGATTAAATCCCTTTATTGTATTACAGTGTAGATTCTGTTTCATGAGTCATCTGATCTCTGCATTGATAGACAAGTGCCGAGAGTGCAATTGATCTCCACCACCGTCGGCGAAGCCCTCCTTGCCCTTAAGCGATGCAGTGATATCTATGTGAGTGTATTATTGTCTGCACCTTTGATCGAATGACGCCGGTGGAGAAAGCCTTCATCAAAAAACTTTTCATGGTCGACATTCTTCGTTATATGATTATATCTGTGCAAAGGAGAATATATCATCATCGACAACTAAACTCAAGAATTTTTGTCTCCGTCATTCTCTCTAATGAAACAACCACCCTCATGGGTCATGTTAAGTCACATTCAAGGTACTCTTCTTCCCTAAGATTTAGCTTTTCTTTGGTTGAATTTCTAAGTTGAATTGATTCTGGATTAAACCTTTCTCCCCAATTATTTTTTATTGTGGTTCATTGTCGCTGTTGTGACTTATCCCAAGTAAATGTTTCTTAAATTGAATTATTTGAGAGTCTTCAATATTTCTGATGGATGCTATGATGAAATAAAATTTACCTCTTGCTGGTTACTTATATTGATTTTGAGTTTACTCTCTTTCATAAAGAAATCTAGATTTTTTATGCCATATGTTTTGCTTTCAAGTTGCTTGTCAAATTCTACACCGTTGAACTAGGATTTAATTCATAGAACCCCTTTGATAATTGTTTTTAATTTTCTGATTCTAGGTCATATATTAGTGGATCATTAATCTTAAAATTTGTTTCCGTTTCCGTTAGTCAAAGTTAGAGCATTAATGATGTGGTGGCAGCAATTCGACGATAATGGTTGAGTGTCATCAGACGGTAACGTCACTTCCAGCCCATAATGACCCCTTTTGAATTTTGGTGGAGTGTTTTGAATTTTTGTTATACAAATAGAAAACATCACTTCTAGCATGACTATCTATGACAGGGAGAGTTAAATTGGAGATTGGAGGAATAGAAGTTTAAACCCTCTGGATAGTTGCAGCCTGATGACACTTAACCATTGTCGTTGAACTGCTGCTACTAGACCATTGATGCTCTTAATTTGACTAACGGAAACATGAACAACTATTATGATTTATTATCCACTAATATAGAATAAGGACATATGAATTAAATTCTTATTCAACGGTGCAGAATTTGACAAGTTGAAAGCAAAACATTTCGTATCAAAATTCGGTTACTTTCTTTATGGAAGAAAGTAAACCTGAATTCAATGGAACTAATCGACGGGTAGTACAATTTATTCCATGATAGACATCCCTAAAATATATTGAAGAATCTAAAATAATTCATTTAAGAAACATTTATTTTGGACAAGTCACAACAATGACAGCCAATCATAATAAGAACTAAACGTAACGAAAGGTTTTTTTTAGATTTTATTCAACTTAGAATGTGAATGAGAGCAAGATTAAATATTAGAGAAGAAGAGTATCTTGAATGAAACTTGCCATACCCTTGAGGGCGGTCGTTTCATTTGAGAGAACGGAGACATAATTCTTGAGGGCAGCCTACGACGACGATATGTTCTCCTTCGCACAAAGATAACGAAAAATACAGACCGTATAGAATTCTCCGGTGATAGCCTTCTCCATCGATCTGATCGATCGGAGGTCCAGACAATAATAATAGGTATCACGGGAGCACTTGTGGCCAAGGAGGGTTTCTCCAACAATGGCAGAAATTGTTAGCACTCTCAACACTAGTTTGCCAACGTAGAGGTCAGATACCTCTTGAGACAGACACTTAAATGCTATACAATAGAGGGATTTAAGACTAAACTCTCAAAAGGATTTCTCCTGATAACAAGAGAGGTTGGATGTTGAGATGAGCAAAGTGAGGAACCAACTTGGCTATTTTTAAGAAAGTGCGAGATTTGGTTATAGAGGAGTGCCTTTTGGCAGAAAATTCATTAGAATATAATAAATTAAGAGACAGAATTATTAACTTATTGTGATTTAAAAATAATTGATCTCATAAAATTAAATCTTAATTTTTGGCAAATAACTGTTAAAAAAAATGAATCTTCTGCAAATTGAGGGTGGAGCAACAAAATTCGGGGAATGTTGTAGTTATGGAACTAGGCGCCGTGAATAATTTGGGAAGAGCGAGATTTGGTGAATGTTGCTGAGAGCGCAGAAGAGCATAACCACTCACTCAAGCCCAACTCCAAAGCCATCGTGAGGACATGCACCATATCTAACCTAAAAAATAATACGACAGAATTGTATTTTCATGTTACAACACAATATATGTAAAATCAGAAAATACGGAAATCATTTTAAAAAAATTGAATCTCCTGCAAATTGAGGGATGAGCAACAAATTTTGGAGAATGTTATAGTTATAGGGGTAATGTGGGATCAGTGGAGACTGTAGAAGAGCATAACCACTGCACAAGCCCAACTCTGAAGCCACTGTGAGGAAATGTGCCATATTTGTGACCAATAGCATTTTATTATACAAACTTGAGAAATAATACGGCAGAACTGTATTTTCATGTTACAGCACAATAATATATGTAAAATTAGAAATACAGAAATCATTTATTTATACAAAGTTGAGAAATAATACGACATCTAAATATCACGATATTTTGGTGGATTCTTTTTAAAAATCGGAGATGTAGAGTTATGTAAAGAACATGGTTTTTCTAGCTCCATTTATTTATACTAACCTTATTATTATTTTTTATTTTAATGCAAATTATTTAAAAAATAATCGTAGAGGCTTAAATGTCAATATCCTTATGCAGAACTTCGAATTCGCTACCCCGTAAACCATATTAATTTGCCAAATATGGAACTAATATTGGCCATCGATAAAGTAAAAAAAATTGTCTAATAACAAAACCCAAGCCATCTATTATCAAGTAACTGCTAATAAATGATTAATACAGAGTTAGTTTTAATTAAAAAACAAGTTATGTTAATTAGTTGATATTAAGATTGATTAGCAAATTTGATCCCTTCTACGAGATTTGTTCCATTCCTAAAGATGAGGCCAATCTAAAATGCACTAATACTAGTGTAGTTAGCAATAAAGTGATAAGATGAAGGATAGATAATGACAATGATTGATTGATCTATAAAAGAAACCAGTGTTGATTGCACCGACAAGTATGCATGTGAGATGAAGCATAAATACATATCGACATTATAGGGAGAAATGAGCAGGTTAGTAGAAAAGGAGCCCATACATAAGATACCGATGGAGATATCTTGGAACCACTCAAGGGATGACTCCCTGAGCATGGTGTAGAATAATCGGTATTTGAATGTGTCAAATACTTTTAGAAGGAATATAGCTGACTCAAAGGATGCAGTATGATCGGTCGGATCGCTCTGATTCTTATATGGCTCCAAAGTTCGAATCTTGAACTACTTCTCAAGGGGCTCTACATCAATAATCCGCTAGGAGAATGTAGTCTTCGACTGGCGGTACACTTGCATTCTCCCCTCTGTAACCTGTTCTTCAGCATGGATTTGATACTATCTTGATACCTGAATTCTTCCAGGCATTTGGCTTCTTGAGCAGTTAGATTATCTTGGGGTTTGGGTGCTAGAGGATTCGGTTCTGGGAGAGGCTGCACTCTCCCCTCAATGAGGGTCAGTTCTGTGATTTGACTTGTCATCCAATATTCAAGCTTCTGAATGCATTGTTGCACTAATTCTCTGACGGGCTCCATATTGGAGGGCTCTCTTTGATTTGGTCCTTATCTATGGCGTGCTCCTCTTCTTATTGAAGGCATGACTTTACGTTCACCACACTTCTAAGGATGTTCAATCCCAAATTTTCCTTTAAGTCATGCCCAAAGGATAAAGCGTTAGTTGGAAGAGAGGAATAAAAGAAAGGAGAGAAGTAAAATAAGTGAAAATAAGCACAAATATCACTAATTTTCCTTGACTATATTCAGTTGTATTTTCAATGAAAATGACTCTCCTATTTATAGATCATAGGAAGGACCTAACAAATTACATGATTGTCCCCCTCTGAGTAAGAATGTTATAATACATTTCTGAGTCATTACACCTTCACGTTTTTGTAATCGAATTTGACATTGTTTGACCCTAGTAACCGCTAATGACACTGTTCTATATCTATAACTGTTTTTAATACCGTTTTATATTCATAATTGTTTGGTTTAGTCAGTTGGCTTTAGCTCAGTCGACCAAAATCTTTCGACCGACTGGTAGATCCTCGATCGAGTTTTTCAAAGGAGATTTGTTGTGAAGGCTAATTGTCTTCCAGAGGAATTATTCCATCAAACAAATTGTGCATCATCGTTATCTGATAAGCAGCCTTTTCTTCAAGTGAAAATGTTCATAAAAAAGTCAGGTGATTGTTCCACTAAGTGAACATTGACCTTGTGAATGTGCTTGCATCGGTTAAGTTTTTGCCGGTCTAAATGTATGGTGCCCTTTTGTTTGGATGCATACTCACTTGTTCGATATACAATTCGACTGATCGAAATGTCGCTAGATGGCTTGATTCTCTGTTGCTCTCTTCGCATGATCAGTTGAATATTCTCGAGATTCGTGCAGTCACTTTTCAATGTACACACACACACACATATAGTTTATTCCAATTGAAATCTGAGTTTGATTTAAATTGGATTTATTGAATTGAGACAACAAAATCAAAGCAGTTCAATTCGTGAGCTCATTTCGAGCTAGCTTGTATGCTCGCCGTTTTAATTCAAGCAATGGCCAGACTCCTAACATATTGTTCTCACCACTTTTATCAAATCGATGCACACGAGTTGTCATAAATGTAATTTAGGAAAATCCAAGCTATAAGCATTTGCTCCAATTTTGGGATAGTACTTCTTGATTGCATAGTGTATACTATAAATGTGTCAGCACACATCTCAAGAAAATTGGACGGTTAATAATAGAGGCACACAAGTGAAGATTCTAGATGCCACAACAGAGAACTCATCAGGAAATAGTCAATTGACTTTATAGTTTGGTTGATCGACACAATATGTGAACCGATGGAATTTTTCATCCAGCAGAATCTGTCAGTCCGCGGATTTGCCAATCAATAAACCACTAGTGAATAGTCCACATATCCTGTTTGAGCAACCAAAAATCTCTAGGAAGAAGATAAGGCTGACCGACACAACCGACCGATACACATCTCTCGGTTGACAGCTATAACTGGCCAACCTCAGGGCAATCGACCAGACACCACCATTTATTATTCATTACTATGTTCTTGGAATTCAATTGTTTAAGACAATTATGGAAGCTGCTCTTTCCTTAAATGCACTTGTATTTTGGGCCCCTATAAATAAGAGGCTATGAAATCAATAATTCGACTTTCGGAATCTGTCACGTTTTAGTCCTCATACATGGGGGATCCGATACTTGTCGACTCTCTAACACTCCTGCCCCCTCTTATCTCTGTCAATTCTTTCTTTATAAGCTCTAATTCTCGGGCCGTGTCTCGAAGACAACTTAGGATCCAACACATAACATTCATTTGTATCATAATCCATTCCCATCTACTATAATCCCATAATTACTGAAGCACAAATGTTCCAATTTCAAGCGGTCAAAAGCTCATGAACCAAAATTAGGCGCACACTACAATACTTTTTTTTAGCATACTTTCCTACACTCACCCTCGGTAATCCTGACAATAGTCCCGAAGTCATGGTTTGGCGCTTAAATCAATTCATCAAATGATCTTGAATTTAAAGTTCATCATAAATGTTATATAATATGAGTTTGGAGAAGTAAAATGCCTTCCAAGATGGAATTCTCAACTTCCAATCAAGCCTTTTAACATGAATAGATTAAACAGCAGATTCATCAAGCCTTTTAACATGAATAGATTAAACAGCAGATTCATTATGTTTCAAACCATTACTGTCATCAATATGCAATTATAATTATATTTCTTACATCCATTTACAATCTTACCAGAATGAAAATAAGCACTTGAGATAAGTCTATCTGCTTTTTAACATAAATCTAGAATACATGTAAATCTATATGCCCATATACACTTAAGTAATCTCTCAACAGTTCACAACCGCTTCTTTTTGTTTTTGTTCTACTTATTTAAAAGTTCAAACAATAATAATAATAATAATAATAATAACATAAGAAAAATAAATCGGAGATATTCACTAATTTTGAGTGCTGATTTATTACTTATCAAGTATTTTGAAAGTATTAATATTTCATTAAATTTTAAGAAATAAATATTCTAATCAAATTCGTCAAAACAGGCTTGAAATTATTAAATTTATTTTTAGATGAGTTCAATAATAATAATAAACTAAATTAAAATTGTGTTACCCTTATTTTAATATAAACTTAATACCTTTAAAGCCCATATTAATGAAATTTAATTATAAATACTTGTTTTCTATGTGATAATCCTACCACCAAAGATAAGTCTTTGCCAAATATTGCACAAATTCAATGGAAGTCAGCATTCTTCCTCAGAAATCTACAAAGGAAATAACACAAATTATAGTTACAAATTGGACTGATCTAACTGTTGAAGCAAAACCTTGAGAATATCGCGAAGCACAACAATGCCGACAAGACTGTAATCCATATCCACCACCCACACATACCCAACACGGTGCGCCAGTAACTGAACCATCACAGCTGCCAGCGAGCTCACCGGCTGACAAACAATGGCCACCTCCGACCTACGTCCCATCCTCGCAGAGTAGCTCCCCATCGATCTTGTCCGCCTTAGCCCCCTCAACTTTCCCTCTTCTTCATCAGAAGAAGACGAAGCCGACGAAGACGATGAAGAAAACATTGGCGACGAGAATTTCCCTTCCAAGAGCTCCAACATCCCCTGCATCCCCTTCTCCTTCAGTATACACTTCACAGTTCGCAATGCGGCGTCTGGCGGAGAGCCGCGCCAGTCAATGTAGGTCATGAGGTCGCCGGCGGAGAGGGCAGCAAGCGCGGCGGCGACGGACTCGTCGCAGCTACCGAGGGTGGAAGGGGAAATCTCGCCGATGAGCTTGCGGTCGTGGGTGATGACCGCAACAGAGGTTTGTTCGTGGAGGGCACGAGAGATGAGTGGCAGGAAGGAGAGGACGGGGTCGTGGCGATGGACGGCGAAAACATCGGTGGAGCGGACGAGGCCAAGATGGGTCACAGAAAGGGAGGTGACGGGGGAGAAAATGGCAATGGAGTTGAAGAAAAAGCGAGCGAAGTCCTCCTGTGTCAGCCAGCAGAACATTGTCGAATGTCCTGTGATACTTCCGGGATTCTTGGAATGGCTTGCGGTTGATTGGATGGGTGCCCAGAGGATACGCGGTCCTTTCAGAAGAAGGTTGAGAGCATCAATGATTCTGTTCATAAAGAAGAAAGTTTATATTTTTTCTAAAAGAAACATGTTTCAGATCAGATGAAAAAGTTTGGCCATCGGAAACAGAAACAAATGTTATGATTTATGATTCGTTAATATATGACCTAAAATCAAGAGAATAAATTGAATTATCAAAGGTGCTCTATGAATTAAATCCTAATTCAATGGTGGAGCAGAATTTGACAAGCAAATTATATCACATACAAAATCGGATTTTTTTTTTTATATGAGAGAGAAGTAAACTTGAGTTCACATTTTATGGTTCTGTTCTAAACTTTCTTTTATCCAGTTTGGACTGCTGTGCTGACCAGTTTGGACTGCTGTGCTGAACTTTTTTGTTTTTGATCCATTTTTTTATATATTTGGTGAGATTTTGTTTGTTTGATGAACTTTGCATATATTTGATCATCGCGTTGGTTTATTATATTTGGCAATTTGTTGTCTTTCTCAACCGAGAGCTGCCAACCGTTTTTATTTGTTTTACATGGCCAAATGTGTGGCTTTTCAGGGAATTATGGATTAAGATCACGTAGGAAATGACTATGGATCCTTAACTTTTGGCCCCGGGATTATTTAAAAAAAAAAAAAAAAAACTCAAATCACTTTTAAGTGGGTTATTGAGTGTATGGTCTATCCATTTCGCTCTTTAAATGAGAAGAGTGAGCTCTATCCCTGTCTAATGTTAACTAGTAATTCATAATATGTGTCACGAACTACTTAGAAAGTTCATCAAGCAGAAAAGAAATTTTTTTTTTCTTTTCTTAAAAAGTTTTATAATGGGAAGTTGTGTTTCGGTTAGTGCGGTTATTTTAAAAAAATATTATTTAAATTAAAAAAATAAATATTTATAAATTTAATGGTAATTTTTTAATAATTTCTTTTCTTTATTATAAATTTACAATTATTTGAGATTTTTCAATCATAAAAAATATGGCAAAACAATTCGTCATTTATCATCAAGATTGAACAGGTTTCGAAACACAGCTCCTTGCCACTTATAAATCTATTTTTTTTTCCGTCCAGTACATCTTCAGGCAAGCCACTGCATCATTCTTTGTCAAAATAAAGGAGAGGATTTTCATTAAATTAAATGCTCTGGAACTTCTTCTAATTACATCACAGCCTTTTTCTTGATACTCTAAATTGATATTTAGTTCTCATACAATTCAAACGAAGGAATAAAAATCAGGAGTTTCCGATGACGTTTTCATTCACAGACATTCCCCAAAAATATTGAATAATCTCAAATAATTATTTAAGAAACATTTTTTTAGGACAAGTCGCAACAACTACAACAGAACACAATAAGACTAAATCAAGATGAAATGTT
Organism: Phalaenopsis aphrodite; assembly: GCA_003013225.1. Taxonomy (NCBI): domain Eukaryota; kingdom Viridiplantae; phylum Streptophyta; class Magnoliopsida; order Asparagales; family Orchidaceae; genus Phalaenopsis; species Phalaenopsis aphrodite. The sequence goes on along the minus strand of NEWO01000696.1, from coordinate 219,286 downwards.
TTTTTTCCAGAATCAATTCAACTTAGAAATTCAATCAAGGCAGGGTTAAATCTTTGGGAAGAAGAATACCTTGAATGTGACTCTACATGACCCATAAGGGCGGCCGTTTCGTTAGAGAGAAGGACGGAGACAGAATTCTTAAGGGCAGCCTCCGGCGACGATATGTTCTCCTCTGCACAGAGATAACAGAGAATGTCGACCATGCAGAATTTTCCGGCGAAGGCCTCCGAGGTCCAAACGCTAATATAGGTATCACCACATTGCTTGAGGGCAATGATGGCTTCATGAATGGTGGCGGAGATTGGTAACACTCTCAATGCTGGCTTGCCGATGCAGAGATCGGATACCTCCTGAGACAGAAGCTTCACTGCCATACAATAAAATGATTTTAAGGCTAAACTGTCAAGTGGATTTCTCTTGATAGTAAAAGAAGTTGGCTGGTGAGGTGAAGGGAAATGAGGAAACAAGTAACCAACTCTTCACCTTTAAAGAAAGTGGGGGATGAATTTGTAAATACATAATACCTGAGAGGCATGTATGTGAATCTTACGTGAAGCGTACTTAAAACGAAAGGGGCAATCATGTATTTAATCTATTATCAAGTAACGGTTAATAAATGATTAATAAACAAATAATGATAATTAGTTGATATTGAGATTGATTAGCGAATTTGATCCCTTGAACGAGATTGGTTGCAGTCCAAATACACTAATACATTTGTTGATATATAAAAAAGAAAAAATTAGTGTTGATTGCACCGACAAACATGCTTTTATGAGATGAAGGATGATGACATATCGACATTATAAGGAGAAACAAGTAGTATGAGGAAGCGACAGCCATGTTGGAGAGCAATGATGGCGACCATATAAGAAAGGATGAGAAAGTTTTATAATTTGTTACAGAGAGATGGTGGTGGCGTCATAATAATAATACATGTTGGGAGGGGAGATGAAATTTGTACGCAAGATAGAAATGGGAGGTTCAGTTAATCAAAATTGAATAGAGGTTGTACTTAATGATATAATAAATATTCAAATTATTTAAATATTTCTTATATTAGATAATATGATATATTAATGATATTTTCATCGATTCAATTTATAATATTTTAGCTCAAGGCATTTTACTGTTAAATATTTTGAATATGATTCAAAATCTAAATATTGGAAAAGTATTCTTTAATTAATTTTTCTACTTTTAATCAATTTTTTTTATTTTTGGTTATTTGATTCGAGTCATAAAATCAACAAATTGATCAATACTAGAATCGTAAGATTCTTTAAAAAATAGATGGGTTCAACAATTCAAGTTACACTTAGACTAAACTAGCTGGAGGATTGGTCCACAGTTGAACCTGTTGGGCTATTTGGTTTAGACTAATTTTTAAAACTTGTTGGTTAGTAATAATGAAAGTGAGAGTGAAATGCAGATGCGAAGGAAGGTAGGAGATGATGTATGCAGGAATCATATTGTGTATATTAAACAATTGTTGTTTGATATTTTATCTTTAACATTATATAGAGGGACTATAATTATAATGTCCAGGTAAAGATGACAATAAGATAATGAAGGATTATGTATGAAAAAACGTTTCTTCACTGAGTTTAAGTTCCCTAAGATTGCCGCCAAAATTTAATCGTATTTAGGAAAATTTTACTCTGATTGAGGAAAAAGTTGTGTTGAATTTAAACATGTCTAACGAAACCTATTCTAGATTCTACACGAGAAATAAAAACACACAAAGTTGTGGAAAAAGTGGCAAAAGATTGGAGCTGAGAATTCCATTAAAACTTATATCATGTTGAGTTTAATTAAACCACCTAAAATTTTATAAGACAAGTTGGATCACTATTAAAGAGAGTAAACTCAAAGGAATAGAGGAAAAGATTTCTAGAGACATAAAAAAAGGAAGGCTTTTAGGCTTCCAAATTGTGATTCATATGCTTGGACACTTTACTCATAACTATAGGTACAAATAAAGATAGATGCAAAAAAAGACTAGTATGAAGCATGGTCAATATATATTCTAATCATTTTTGTATTGCAAATGAGGTAGTTAAATGTTCATAAAATGATTTCCAGAATAAAAGTATACTAAAAAAGATTAGTTGAAGTCATACGAAGAGTTCTCTTGTGATAGTTTTTAAGGAAGCTCCATTCGTTGAAGAGTTCTCTTAGGATATTACTCTAATAAATTGTATCAGTTGAGTTACTATTGACTCTCTAGATTTGATATATTAATTTTATTTAATCAAAACTTTATTTCATTAATAGAAGATTTTTTTTATGCTTTAGTGGCATTCAAAAAACCATGTTATGAATTATGACTGGTTTAAATTGGCTTGCTAGTTAATAATTTCCTTACATGTGGTATAGATTTTCATAATAGATTAATTTGTTCAAAATGAGTATTATTGTATATTTGTATAATTATTATATTTTCCCATTTTTTGAATTTGAGAATGATAAGTTGAGTAAGGTAGAGAGTTTGCCCTAAGTACTCTGAGATTATTAGGAATCTTAAGATGCATTATAAATGTAAGAATAAGTTGTTATAATTTGGAAATAGAATCCTTTCTTCTTATTATTATTATTATTATTATTATTATTATTATTATTATTATTATTGCTTTGGTATTATTTTATTTCTTCTTCTTTTTTAAGATATTTTTGCCTATCATGTCTTTGCGCTTAGGTTAATTATAAGTTGTTATAATTAACCTAAAAATTATTATCAGAGGCCCTGCGCTTAAACGTCAGTGGCAGTTATTGGATGAGTAAATTCAGTTTTTGCGAATTTTGAAGAGGATTTTGAGGCACCTATTGGCTTAATAGGTGGTTACAACCACAGTGGATGAAAATTATTGCGAAAGGATGCATCTCTTGAGAAAATACATCGAATCAAGACACATTTTGAAGAGATACCAAGACACCATTTGGAGAATTATAAAAGAAGGAAGATTGAGACTTTAAAAGGGGTCCTGAAAGTACTATGAAAGTTTTGAGAGTTCTAAAATTGGGGAGTAGTTGGAGAGACTTTCAGGTACCACATATTTATCCTTTTTATTTTAGTTTTATATTGAGAGTTTTGTAAAAAAAGAAGAGATTCAAAAGAACTTCAAGAGTTTGGTGGGGGACTTGAGATAAGTTTTAATCTTTTGTTTTAGACTACTTTTGGTTTTAATTGAGACTTATTGTTGGTTCGACAATGATTTCTACTTTTAAACTAAAGTGTGGTTTTGTTTTCTCCATGGATTCTGAGTAATTTTTCTTATCTTTCTTCTTAAAATGATAAGTAATTAAGTGTTAGATGGAAGTTGTGGAAAGTAATGATCTTTAATGTTGGAAGAAGTTGTGATGATTTAAATCCATGTACTTCATTTACTTCTTGATTTGGCCAATCCAGATGCTAAAATTTGTTGTGATAACATGTAAGAACCAGACTGGTATTGTCTCAATCAACAATTGAAAAGAATCACATGACGTTGTATGAATGAAAATGTAGTTCATATGATTGAGTGAAAATAAATAGAGAAATATTCATTGAAGGATGTAGAGTTAGAGGACTTTAGAGTGACAGGTTAAAACCCCCAACTTGGTTTATTATTTTAGGTTTTGATATGAGATGTTAGCCTTCTGGTAGAGGGAATCGATGGAACTCTAGAGTGAGAGCTAGTATCTTCCCTGCCTAGCCGGTCATCAGAATTATTCAAACTTTAAATTAGTCAATGTTCTTTATAACATCTATAGTAAGGGTAAAGAATATTATTGCTTCTATTTTTCATAACACAATATGCATACTTCCACAACATAAGTCATATACTTATTACTGATTCATGATAAGGAGAAAGATATTTTCATATTTAGTGTTTTTCTTCTACAAAAACTAAAGTTATCTTCTTAAGTTTGTTCAATTTTTGTCAAATATTAAAATTACCAAAAGTATTTAAACTTTCTTTACTGTAAAAATGTATTTAGTTTAAATCATTCTTTTTAAAAATAGAAAATTTTCCAAAAAGTGCATATTGCATATCTTCCCTATGGGTTCGATTTTCTGGTCTTAATCAAAAAGTCATATATTACTTGATAATGATACATATACTTGCGTAGTATCATAATATATATGAATTAAAAGTTAAATTCTTTTTTTTTTTCAAAATCAAGTTTTTGGCTTTGTTGCGAAATAAGAAAATATAAGTGAAAAATATAATCAGAATTATTGTGATACTGTTGCATATAAGCAGTTTCGGGATNACTAGAATCGTAAGATTCTTTAAAAAATAGATGGGTTCAACAATTCAAGTTACACTTAGACCAAACTAGCTGGAGGATTGGTCCACAGTTGAACCGGTTGGGCTAGTTGGTTTAGACTAATTTTTCAAAACTTGTTAGTTTGTAATAATGAAAGTGAGAGTTAAATGCATATTGCGAAGGAATTATCGACTCTGGATGAACGTTCTGAACCTCTTACACTGTTATCCTTATTATTATGTCTGCAATAAAACTTTTAAATTTTCTTTTCTCATGCATTGTGATTTACTTCATTGCATGCTCCTTTGTTTTATGACATTTTATTTTCTTGTGCTTTTCATTCTGTGGATTTTTATTCTCTCGATGCCTTTTTAATGCATGAATTTCTAATGTTGATGTGTTAAGCTTTTGATTATATTTTACTTTTTATCTGATGTGATAAGAATGTTAAAATCTCTCGTGAACTATGGCTTTTGTCTCTTGCATAGTAGAATAGGTAGGTTAACCACAAATATCTGATATAATTGGCATATCCTAGTTAGGATTTGCAACCAAGATAGGAGATCGACAGAACCCTAAAAAATTCCATGAGTTTATCCTAAGTTGTCAAAAATAGCATAGGTATCTGATACGCCTAAAATATATAGTATTTTTAGACACATTTTTATACCTATTTTTGAGATATTGCGCTTTAATGGAAGATATTTTTGTGTTTTTCTTTCAGGTACAGGTTAAAAGATGAATAGCGCTTAAAGGAGTAAAAAAGTATCAAATTTGGAGCAAATAAGTGAAAAATGTGCAAAAGTGTTTTGGCGCCTAAGCACCAGATCCGTCACTTATGCGTAGGTTAAATAGAGAAGGCCGCGTCTAAGGGTCAGAGACCCTGCGCTTAAGCGTCAGTGACAGTTATTGAATGAGTAAATTCGGGTTTTGTGAATTTTGAAGAGGTTTTTGAGGCACCTATTGGCTTAATATGTGGTTACAACCACCATAGATGAAAATTATTGCGAAAGGATGCATCTCTTGAAAAAATACATCGAATCAAGACACATTTTGAAGAGATACCAAGACACCTTTTGGAGAATTATAAAAGAAGGAAGATTGAGACTTTGAAAGGGGTCCTGAAAGTACTATGAAAGTTTTGAAAGTTCTAAAATTGGGGAGTAGTTGGAGAGACTTTCAGGTACCACATATTTATCCTTTTTATTTTAGTTTTATATTGAGAGTTTTGTAAAAAAAGAAGAGATTCAAAAGAACTTCAAGAGTTTGGTGGGGGACTTGAGATAAGTTTTTATCTTTTGTTTTAGACTACTTTTGGTTTTAATTGAGACTTGTTGTTGGTTCGACAATGATTTCTATTTTTAAACTAAAGTGTGGTTTTGTTTTCTCCATGGATTCTGAGTAGTTTTTCTTATCTTTCTTCTTAAAATGATAAGTAATTAAGTGTTGGATGGAAGTTGTGGAAAGTAACGATTTTTAATGTTGGAAGAAGTTGTGATGATTTAAATCAATGTACTTCATTTACTTATTGATTTGGCCAATCCAGATGCTAAAAATTGTTGTGAGAACATGTAAGAACCAGACTGGTATTGTCTCAATCAACAATTGAAAAGAATCACATGAGGTTGTATGAATGAAAATGTAGTTCATATGATTGAGTGAAAATAAATAGAGAAATATTCATTGAAGGATGTAGAGTTAGAGGACTTTAGAGTGACAAGTTAAAGCCCCCAACTTGGTTTATTATTTTAGGTTTTGATATGAGATGTTAGCCTCCTGGTAGAGGGAATCGATGGAACTCTAGAGTGAGAGCTAGTATCTTCCCTGCCTAGCCGGTCATCAGAACTATTCAAACTTTAAATTAGCCAATGTTCTTTATAACATCTATAGTAAGGGTAAAGAATATTATTGCTTCTATTTGTCACAACACAATATACATACTTCCACAACATAATTCCTATACTTATTATTGATTCATGATAAGGAGAAAGATATTTTCATATTTAGTGTTTTTCTTCTACAAAAACTAAAGTTATCTTCTTAAGTTTGTTCAATTTTTGTCAAAATATTAAAATTACCAAAAATATTTAAACTTTCTTTACTGTAAAAATGTATTTAGTTTAAATAATTGTCTTTTTAAAAATAGAAAGTTTTCCAAAAAGTGCATATTGCATATCTTCCCTATGGGTTCGATTTTCAGGTCTTAATCAAAACGTCATATATTACTTGATAATGATACGTATACTTGCGTAGTATCATAATATATATGAATTAAAAGTTAAATTCTTTTTTTTTCAAGATCAAGTTTTTGGCTTTGTTGCGAAATAAGAAAATATAAGTGAAAAATATAATCAGAATTATTGTGATACTGTTGCATATAAGCAGTTTCGGGATTAGTGTCCTAAGGATATTAAACTTACATATCTGAAAAAGTAAAGAACTTTTCCTATCATTTATGTTAATTGTATTTTTAAGACTGTTAAACTCATTTCTTACGTTCTATCACTTAAAACTAGTCTTAGCGGTTTAGTAAACTATAACTCCATATATTAGAAATATTTTGACATTATTTTATTGGGATCAATATGTGGACTCTTTTTTGTATATTACTTGATCGACACGCATAATTACGATTTATTTTCAGTCATTAATGGCTTTATAGACATTTTTTGTTGAAGTTTAAATTTTAAGTTTAAATTTAATGTTAAATTTTAAGTTTAAATTTAATGTTAAATTTAAACCTATAACTAACTTAAATCAAAGAAGTTATAATTAAATCAAATTAAATATGATGCTACATCTAAATTCCAATTTAAAATTCAATCTAATTAATTACAAATTCACTTCAAAATTTAATCTAACTTAAATCTTGGCTTATTTAATTAAAATTCAAAGTCAATATGAAAACTTAAATTAAAACATTAACTACCTCTATGACTAAACAAACCTAAATCTGATTCAAATTTAACTTATCATTAACTTTAATCAATCTAAATCAAGAAACTAAATTAAAGCCAAAATAAACTTAAATGAATTTGACTTAGTAATCTAGCTTTAATTTCCTTCAACCAAAATATAAATTAGTTTAAATCAACCCAGACATAACTCAAATGAACAAAATTAAAACTAAGTAAAAATTTAAACTACAAAACTGCATTTCAATATAATTAACTACAATCAAACTAGTTTAAGCTTGAACTTCAATATAAATCAAACTCAACCCAAATTAAAAATAAAACTGATTCTAAATTGAATTAAACTTAGAGTTAGATGGATCTTAACTATACTAAAACTAGAACCTATTATAAACTAGCTTAAATTTAACTTAAAACTAACTTAAAACTAGGACTTGAGGTGGTTATAAAGCAACCAGTTTTAATCCGACCTAAACACTAAAAATATTCATAAGCTAACCTAACAGAATCATAAATCAAATTTAATTAACCTAAATATAACTTTATTAAATCTAGTTTTAAACAAACTCTAATTAAAACCATACCTATAAAGCTAATAAATCCATGAATTTGAAATAACCAAAACTTTAAATAAAGCTAATTATACTTAAGCTAGTGCCTTGGAAGTGTCGATTACCACTTCTTGTACTGCACCAATCCCCCCTCTCCCCCACCTCTCGGAAGGGTCGACGACCACTTCATGCACTGCACCAATCCTCGTCGAGTTAATTAGATTAGTTGGGTAATACCCTAGCTAACCTAAGTTGTAAGCCCAAACCTACCCTTTAATTATAGAAAGTTAATTTGGCCCTTGTCATAATTGGCAGCAACACCTCCATTTATTCAGCTTGTGGATATTTTCTAGTGAATGGCTAGTTTAGCCCAATGATGTGGCTTCTTAGGCAAGTGATTGCCAAAAAATTGTCTCATGGTAAGTTGATCAATCATGCAAGTATCCATGTCAAGTAATATTCGATATTTGAGTCCTTGTATCGAGCCCACGAGAAAAGAGGTAACAATTATTCTGAGAACAAAATCTCTAGTTTACTAACATTTGGAACCTAGCTTAGTGTCATCACAACAGAGGGTTAAAATTCTAAAATTCTAAGAGAAAAAAAATCCATAATCACAGACGGTACAAAATGAAAAGTAGAGAAATACTTGGTGTTCTTCAAGAGTGATGAGGCTATTATAAATGGTTGGAATTTGGTTTTAAAGGATTTTTCAAAAGGTCTGGAAGTTTGAAATGATAGGTTAAACATGATTCAAGGTTTTGAAATGGTTTTGACTTGAGGCTTGAGATTGAAGATTTGGATTTGTGTTTTGAAATGAGAGGTTTAATTTGTTTGTTTGAATTAGAAATTTGGTTTTGATGTTTAGATTTAACCATAGACTAAGGCAAAAATAGGCTAGAAGGTTTTCTAGATGGACATGTAGCTTTAAGCCTAAAATAAACCTAAAATATTAGGGAGATTAAATAGATAGACTACCAAATGAAATTTGTGGTTTTCCATCATCTTAAGTGCATTAGGAATCTTAGACTATTAACCAACGAGATAGTAAGATGTTTCTATTGTTACCAAATAAATGGATAAAGTAGGCCATCTTACCAGTAAGTGGTTTGGGGTGCCTTTTTTAGTAACCATGTGTTACATCATCCTAGGGTACCCACATAATCTACAAGGCTAAGACTGTTTGTTTTATATGCCATATTCGTTGGTACAAGCTATAAGTACTTAATAGATTAATCTAGACTTCTATATTGGATACTCTTAGATATGTGTGGTCCTCAGTTTTATTTATAAGTTGGCTAATCTGGGCTTTCAAGGTTGATCTACTGAGATTTGGATTGCATGAATTAGAGTTGATAAAGTTTTCTTTTTTTTTGGGAATTGATATTTAATTCATGAATTTTTATAATTCCTAGTTGGTAAAAAATCAGGGTTGATCTTTATAACTAGGAATTTTTATAATTCCTAGTTATGTGTTGATCTTTATATGTCAAAAATAAGTTTTACTCAATCCTTTCATGTTTACAATTTTCAAATTTAAGTCCTTTTAACATGCTTACTTTCTAAAGATTTCGACACACAAAAAAGTTTTTTTAAAAAAAGTTTTTTTTTAATGCAAAGGTGTCAACAATGTGAATTTACTCATTTAGGAAAATTGTACCCATGAAACTACCCAAGACTTATATGCTTAAGGGCTAAGCTAGAAAGTAACATGCTCATTCATTAAACTATACCTATGAACTTATATAAGTCTTACTTAAAATAAGTTGGTCAAGAGTAATTACAAAACTTATGTAATTTTTTGTAAGCTTGCAAGAAGTGTTGTTGTCATTTATATCTTGAAAAATGTTCCTTTTACTTTTTGAAAAAGAGTTTCTTGAGGTTAGATTTTTTTCTTTTAGTTTAGGTATTTGAAATTATTATAGTTTGTTTCTTTAATGTTTAAGTTTTGGAAAAGTTTTATGCTTAAATTGTTGAAAGTTTGTCATGAATGTTAGGTTTTACAAAAATTTAAGTTTGATTTTTTTTTGAGTTTTTAAAAGCTTAGGAAGTCCTTACTCATGTTTTATTTTTTAATGAAATTATGTAAAAAAAAAAATTTTTAAGTTTTGTTAAGTTGTTTTATTTTAATTTTCAAAAAAGTGTTGGTCATTTTTTTTTATATTTTAGTTTAAAAGAGTTTTAGTTTTTTTTTAACAATTTTTTATTAATTAATTTTGATTTTTTTTGAAGGGTGGTGTTACTAAATTTTTTTATTGTATTGCTTATATATTATATTATATTAAAATTTTATTGAACTTTAAATTTTGATTAGATATTTCTTTTAATGTCTTTAAAAGAAGCTCTTTTGAGCTTGAATTTTTATAACATGATAATTTTAGAACACATTTAATGGGCATGTTAAGAAAATTTTATTTAGAGGACATTTAATGGACATATCTTTATAAGAAAAATTCATTTAAAGCACATTTAATTGGTATAGTTTTATATGAAAGTGGCATTTAAAGCAAAATTAGATAGTAGGTTTTAGAAAATACTTTTTCTTAATATTCATCACATCACATATTATTTATCTAATTTTGTAAAAATGCATTTATTATTAATATTTTTTGAAATGAAATTGCTAGATAAGCTTTACCTACCTCTTTTCCATACTTCGCCTAAGGAATTAAACACTCTCAGTATATAAATACCATCCACAACTTTTTATGTTATCCTAAGGTCGTAAACATCATGAACATGAAATTATAACCTGCATGAGTCTACATAAGCATAAAATCACTTAGATTTCATAGACAAGAAAATTATGTATACCCAAATACCATAGACATGGAAAATATGAGTATTAAATTATCAAATAATATAAAAATACCATTTTTATTTTTATTTTTATGTTTTTAAAATTTATTGTTACATAAGTTTTGCCTAAATCTTCTCCATGCTTAAATTAAACTCTCCATCATATAATTACCATCCACAAATTTCTATGTTATTCTAAGGACATAAACAGAATGAACATGAAATCATAACTTGCATTTGAAAAGATAAGAATGACATCACCTAGATTGAATCAACAAGAAAAATATGTATAGCCAACCTGAATAGGCATGAAAAGTATGAGTGCCCACTTTCATATGCATGAAATATAAAACTAAGCATTGGAAATATTTGTTTAAGGTGTGGACTTAAGAACATGATAGTTTGCATGGGATATGATACCACACATATGAGAGGTTTTTATTTTTATTATTATTATTTTTTTTGCAGTGTAAATATCTAGCACACAATCTTTGGATGATAATTACAAAGTCAATGGTTTAACATTATGTAAACACATGACATATAGGTTTAGGATGGTGTAAGCACGTGTCACATTTAATTCAAACGTAAATGTTTAAACATAGAACATAGAATAGCACATGAATTTTGCTAACATGAATAATTAACTAGCACATATATTATTGCTAACATGAAACATAGACTATCACATGTATTTTTGCTAATATGAAACATAGGCCAACACATTGATTTTCACTAACATGAAACATAGACTATCATATAGATTTTTGATAACATGAAACCTATAAAGTATCACATGTACTTTTGTTAACATAAAACACCTTACACATAGGAATTAGAATGATATTTAAATACATAACTTATGGGCTCACATGAAGTAAATATATAGAACATTTCAATAAACACATTATCAAGACATTTTTACTTAAATATAATCACATAGTATATCCACATAAGCATACATGCTTCCCATATTCTTTTCTTCTTATTTTTTAAGGATATAATCGTTTGGGTAGGACAGGTTTGCTTACTTAGGTTTGATTAGGCTATGGTTCACCTAATTAGGGCTTAGGTAGGGCTAGGTTTTCTTGGATAGGCTCGGTTAGCATGAGTTATGTAGGTTTAGGTTGGCATGGTTTAGATGGGGTTTTTGTTTTGTTGGGCTATATATGCTAGGTTTCAAATAGGTTGTAGTGTTTGAAGGTTTCAAGTAGTTTGATAAGTAATGTTTGGTTAGGTTATTGGGTTGGTTAATAGGTTAGGGTTTAGTTTGGGGTTTTGGTTGGGTTAATGGTCTAGGTATAGTTAGGTTTTGAGTTGGTTAATAGGTTATGCTTAGTTTGGTTTTGGGTTTGGTTAATAAGTTAGGTTTAGATATGCTTTCAAGTTTGATTTATGTTTATTTGAGTTTTGAGTTTGTAAATAAGTAGGGTGTGTTTTTATATGTGGTTTTGAGTTAGGGAAAATATGAAGAAATGGTTTGTGTGTGGGTACTATTTTGGATTAGGGAACGAACTAGGCTATGTGTGACTGTGGTTTCAGGTTAGGGAAGAAGTTTGGGTTTATGTGTGAGTGTTGTAAAAACAGAGAAGTAAATTGTGGAGGGGCTTTACAATGATAAAAAATGAGGAAGATGAAACCATGCAACATAAATTATTGACAACCATGTGGTCTACATCATGTAAGAATCAAAGTTAAATAAGGAAGTGTGGCAAATTATACCTTTTTTTATAAAGAAGTAATGTCTTGCTCCTTGGATAAAGTGGTGTTCCCTATCCTTTCTTAGATGCTTTTGGTTTAATGGATAAA
>NEWO01000696.1:182709-203292 GCA_003013225.1 Phalaenopsis aphrodite | reverse complement strand
TGCCCAATCCTAAAGTTTGTTAATGACTAGTGTCAAACAAGAATGGACATAGCTCCAAAACTCTTTATTCTCAACAATTTTCACCACCGAAAGTCTATTTTGAAAGTATAGATTTAAAGACTTTTGAAAAAAAACACATTAGTCATTTCTAGCACAAATTTTGAAACTCCATTTGGCCATTTGATTTTATCGTTCTAATGATTTAATAATTTTAGCTATCTTAGTATTTAAATGATTTCGAATTAAGCGACTATGAAGTCTTTGGATTCTTTTATTGAGTTACCCTTTAGATTTCTTACACATAAAATATTTAAAAGACATTTATCCTTTCAAATGACCTAGAGAAGTTTCAAATTACACTATTAGGTACTTGTTTTATGTCCATTTGAGCTTGGACCAACGCTTAACAAATACCAATGGAATCATCTTATTGAACATTATATCGTATGTTATTTAAAAAAAAACTTGAATGATCTCATAATTCCTTTTGAAAGTATTTTCTCATATGTTCATCCCCTATGACATTTGAAAATTTGCATCAAAATCACATGAGATCATCAGAATTTTCTAATGAAGTATTAATTATTAAATTATTGATAAAATTAGCCTGAAAATCTTACTTTATTTAATTTTTTTTGTCCAAACAACTATTAATGATTTATCCATCCATGCCCTTGATATTATCTTATCGAACACACAAAACTCCACCATAAACTTTAAAAAAAAAATCAAATAAGTAAAAATTAATTCTTAAAATCTTTTACTAAAATACTCTTATGCTTTGAAATATAAAAAAATTACATAAAAAAACATATTTGATCATAAGATCAATCTAATAGTCTATAAAATATTATATTATTAATTAATACAACTTCAATCTCAATCTTACCTTTTTCCATGAATTTCTTTGAGAGCAAAGCCTTGCCCAAACTTATATGATAATTGCACAACACCTTATATAATATTATCAACTGGCAATCTTAATTAATATTGTTTAATTAAGCCCTCTTATTTTAATTAAGTCATCTAAATAAGTTGGTATAAAACAATGCTTTATAAAGGTTTATTTAGTGGAGGTGGAAGCACTCTTCAACTTTTATCTTGGGGAGGACCTCCGGGGTGACATGGTCCCACTGCGGTAACACGATAACTTAAATTGTTTCTTTCTGTTATCGTCGTTTAATTTTATTGTTATTTTTATTATTATTTTGTGGTTCGATAACTTCGGGCATGATTTTAACCGTTAACTGGAACCGGCGGGATACGGGAAGCGCAGTGGTTATGGCCTACCAACTGGAGAGGCGACGTGGATGGACGTGTACCTTCTTTTTTCGCTTTCCCATATAAAATATTCAAAATATTGTTACTTACTCAAAAAAGCTTATTCGTGAAAAGTTTGTATACGGTTTGTTAATAAGTTCGTGTTCGATTTGTTCGATAAGTAAACGAGACGAACATGAATAAATTTTTTTCATTCAGTTAGTTAAATGAACCAAGCACGAACTGTGATGCGTTCGTTTGTGTTCGAATAGTTATTGTTAGAAATATAAAATAATTTAAATTTTATATATATAAAATTAATGATATTTTTAAAAATTAAATTTTATAAATTATAATATATTAATATATTATATTAGTAATATACTATTATAGATATTATATATTTATATAATATAAGTTATATAATTAATATAATATATTATTTATATATATTAATATTATGGATGTCAAACTGACTCGTCATTCGCGAACGGCTCGTGTTCGGCTCGTTCGTTAAGAAACAAACACGAACACGACTTCACGAACAATTTCAAACACGAGCTTATTTCAAACAAACTAAATTTCAAACGAACCGAACACGAACAAAAACTCTGTTCGTTCGTGTCCGATTCGTTTACACCCCTACTTACAAAGAGAATTATCACCTTAATCGTTTTATTCAAATTATCCATCAAGTATTGAAATTCAAAAATAAATCAATTTTTTTATTAAATTCTCAATAATTTCAATATGATGTGTGGGTTGTATTTACATGATAATAAATTTTATCAATTAGTAAGTTTTTAATTGAAGATAACGATCATATTTTTCAATTCGATGGTTGACAATAATATTTTGAATATCAATAAAATTTTGATATCAAGTTGTTTAATAATACAATAATTAAATCATTGTTGAGTCGACACCTAATATTTTAATTCATATATATTTACAAATTTAATAATAAATAAAGATAGTTGGTGCCTTCTTGTTGAGTCGACACGCTAGACAAGCACAATGTTTCTCTCGAGAAAACATTCTGTCTTCGTCTCGCGCCCGTCAGTCGGTCTGCGGGAAACGCTTCATGCACTACTCGCAAAGCATGAGGCTACGATCTCTTATTTTGTGCGGGGCGATTGCTTCTCGTCGCTGCTCTTGCTATAGCGCATCTCTTTTAACCATGTTGTCATTGCGGATGTTCGAACTCAAACCGGTCATTGCTCTCATTTACTCAATTTAGCTCGCTTGGTTGATCCATCATCCATCTCAAAACTAGAGCACATACCATACTTACCCATGATCAATATAAGATGATTGATGCTTTGAATTCATTCGAAAATGAGGGTTACGGGTGCTCGCTCAATTTTCCTGCACTTCGTCTCCCTGGTCGTTTTGTCTCTTCCACTTCGTCTCCCATTGCCTACTCTTTCCAGTTTTAAAATGGAGTCCATGGTTCCAATTCCCAAACATAGCATCAAGTATTATTTGTCAAATATTTATTTTTGTTCAAATTCATTATTGACGTGTCACAAAAAAGACTAATTAAGTATAAGTCTCAAACCATATTGAGTTTGAATAGCACCACCCCAACTTCGATTTTAGTAATTTTATCATCAAATTGATTCTCTATTAAGACAAGCCAACAAAAACAAAAGTTGTTTGATTTGAGCCCAACAAGCCCAAATCAGGCACATATTTAAAAATTTTAGGATATTAAATGGAGAACAAAATAATATCCAAATCTGACATGTTTATGGTCAAATTGAGCATTTCAACAAGATAAATCTAGCAATTTTAGTGTCTATAGAATCCTTAGGTTTTACATGACCACCACAATCAAATCACCACCACTTGACCACAATTGATAGATCATTATCAGACCACCGCGTCACGCCGTTGTTAAATATATGGAGCCTCTGCCCACCAAACTATCTCTGCGTCTCACCTACCACTCTTCGTGTCTCACCTACCACTCTTCGTGTCTCACCTACCACTCTCCGCTTCCCACCTACTTCTCTCTGCATCCCACCTACCTCTCTCTTATTTTATTTAAATAATCTCTTTTGATCTGTCATAAATTGCTAAGCCAAGCCCTTTTAACCCATCCGCAGATTAATCCCTCCGCTCCTTAAGCTTGGCTCGACAAATCTTACAGTGGAGAGCTAAAAGAGAGAAAGGAATAAAGAGAGAGAAATAGAGGAAGAGTGAGAGAGGAAGGGAGAGAGATGGTCGGAGACGAAGTGATGACATCGGGAATTGAGAAATTCAATGACACGTATTTTGTTTACTAAAGGATGCAGATAGAGGACTTCCTCTATGGGAAGAAACTTCATCTTTCGTTATTGGGAAATAAGCCGAAAAAGATGAACGAGGCAGAATGGAATTTGTTGGATCGACATGTTCTAGGGGTTATATGACTAACCCTATCAAGATTCATTGCTCATAACGTCATAAAGAAGAGGACTACTACAGATCTCATTGCGACTTTAATAGGTATGTATGAAAAGCCATCGGCGAATAACAAGGTTCACTTGATGAAAAAGTTATTCAACTTGAAGATGGTGGAAGGTATGTGTATTACTCAACACCTTAATGATTTTAATTTTATCACAGATCAATTTCGTCTGTTGAATATTGATTTTGATGATGAGATATGTGCGTTGATATTGTTGGTTTTATTGTCAAATAACTGGGAAGTCACGAGGATGACAGTTAGCAGTTCTGCAGAAAAATCCAAACTCAAATATGATGATATTCGTGATTTGATTTTGGCTGAGGAGGTACGCAGGAAAGTTCCGGCGAGACCTCAAGTTCGAGTTCGACACTGATTGTTTATTCCAAAGGGAGATTGCAGGGTAGAAACTCAAACAGAGGAAAATCAAAATTAAAGTCTGGTCAGCAGACAACTTGCTGGAATTGTGGCAAGACTGACCACATAAAAAGGAATTGCATGAATCCTAAGAAGAAGGAGAATGATGGTGCTAATGTTGTAACTGAAAAAATACATGATGCTATTGCTAGAGGTTCACAGTTCTGTTGATGACTGGATACTGTATTCAAGGGTTTTCTTCCATACATCTTCTCACCGGGAGTTAATGCGGAATTATGTTGCAGACAACTTTTGAAAGATATATATGGTTGATGGAAAAGCTCTGGACGTGGTGGCATGGGAGACGTTGATATTGCACTGTCTAACAAGAACAAATGGACTTTGCGAATGGTCAGATATGTTCTTGAATTGAAGTAAAATCTCATTTCTATTGGGCGGCTCAATGAGGGTGGTCATTTAGTATTGCTTTTAGATAGTACCTGAAAAGCTTACTAAATGAACATTAGTACTGGGTCATCATAAGAAAACTAACACACTATATATGACTATAAGTTTACTCAGGCGTGGACACATGATTCAGGTGTGCATTATGGGGAAGCAGAAGAAAGTCAATTTCTTAAAAAATGGAAAGCCACCAAAGGCAGGAAAATCGAATCTTGTACGGACAGATGGTGGAGAACCACAGAGTTATGACAAAATCTTGCAAGATGAAAGTTCGAGCAAATGGGAGTTGGCAGAACTTCCACCATGGAAGAAGGAATTTCATAACAAGTGGGTGTACCATGTGAACACTGCACTTGATAGAAGTAATAGGTACAATGCTGGACTTGTTGAAAAATACCTTCAGCTGAGGCAGGATATTGCTCATGTAGTGGAAGCAGATACATGAGTAATCAAGGAAAGAGCTTGAAGGTACGAGACTATGTCGATACTGATATGTCAAATAATGGTGTTACTCTTGAGAAGCTGTAGTTGTGCTCGACTTCAGCTGGTCTTCTTGCATGAAGACCGAGGTTTTGAGTTGCAGGGGTGGAGGATATCAAATTTGAAGAAAAGGAAGACACGGTCAATGGATGATGCAGCCAGTGTTCCAGTCTCAAAGTGGGAGAATTGTTTAGTTTAGTAGAGCCAGCTCCACTGTCCCTATTAGCAATTTAATTAATTGATAATTAATCTCCTTCCATATTTAATCTTATGCTTCCTCTTCCCAGCTCTCGCCATCTTCTTCACGTGAAACCGCGTCTCCGCGTTAAGGCTCCAGCATTGCCTCTTCTGTTACTTAAATACTTTTATTTGTTTATTATAAAAGCCAACCTAACCCTTCGTTGCTAATTACTCCCTTGCTAATCTCTCACCATCTCCTCGGCAGAAGGGTGCAAGGGAAAAAGAAAGAGAAGGTTGTTTCTTTGTTTTTTCTTTTGGTTTGCTGGCTTTTGTTAAACTAATCTTCAGACATGGCTCAAGAGAGGTAGAAAGAGTTTAGAGGAGAGAGAGAGAGAGGTAGAGAGAAAGAGTGTTCTTTTGTAATCATCGAGGTGATCGACATATGTAATTCCTCAAACTAATAAAATCATCTGCAGCTTCGTGGAAGTATGCAATTTGTCGAACCACATAAATATGTGTGTTCCCTGTGGTTTTCTCTTTTGCGATCTTTCTCGATCCAGTTTTTCACTTTATTGCCGTCATTTTTTTTACAACAATTGAAACCAATGCAAACACCCACAAATCTCTTTGCCCATCAGCATTAGTTACATCAACACATGCAATGATACATTTAAGTGAATGCATACCATTCTCATTAATATTATACTGAACATGTTATCCTCTTGATTCCTGTCCTAAGAAGAGAATGAACAAATAACATTTAATACGAGTTCTTGAAGATAACTCCAATACATTTCAAATTTCTACAACAAAATATATTCTAGATGATTCATCTCTATTATATTACATCAATTCCTACATGCATAAGGTAGACCATTATTTGTAAAATAAAGTATATATGAATAAACTTATTTTCACTGATCAAAACTTATAATTTTTAGAGAAAAAATGTTAAACAAATAGATACGAGGAAAGACTGAGGTAGCTTTAATGACAGACAAGATTGGATGGTAGAAATGTCGACCATCCGATGATCAAATTAAGAGAGTAAATGTCAAGATTCAACATATGTTAAAAGTAGAAGTAAACCTAAAAAAGACCTTGACATGTTACATAAAAAATAATCTTAATTTGTAAGAATTAAATGAAAATATTAGGACAATGGACAAAAAATAATTCATTTAGCCAACCCCACAATTTATGGAATAACGACTTTCTGTTGTATGTTTTCACACAAAAAAAAAAACCTATGGTATTTCTTATAAATTTCTTCTTTTATTGTGTTAAATATTAGCACAAAATTAAGATGATCATCTCACCGACATGTCGCTTGTTTTTTTGTATGAAATACTCGTTCTAAGAGATAGCCTTTCTATCAAAATTAAAATGTCATAATGTGATTCTTAATATGTCATAAGACGTCAGACAATGAACCCGGCTATTCATTTGGTCATGCATTACTTAACCAAAAATTAATGAACTAAATAATTGACGAAATATCAAATTAACTCATTGATGGTCCTACTGATATGAGAAAAAATATTTATGTGAGAAATTCGCACGCAGTTCTACGTGCGCATAAAGATTATTCATGAGGTATTGTATGGTTATGTCAATGTTATTGGGGTTAATAACCCCAATAACTTAACAAAACTTCTAAATAACAACAAAAAATATGAGCGCGGAACCGCGGAATGTATTAGTAGGTTATTGAGGGGTTATTGAAAGGTTACACCTCAATAAACTCTCCATAACCCCCAATAACTGATATATTGGAAGGTTATTTTGTCAAATATGCACACAGAACTGCATGCATATTCCGTACGTAAATAGTGCTCCTGATTTTTTTTTCCCTTTTTTTTTAGTTTTTTTATACCAAGGAAATGGACAAAGTGTTATTATTATACTCGATCAAATTAAGTTTAAAGCAACTCGCGAAGCTCAACTCTATTGCATAACAACAATGGGCCATCAACCTTGGCATTCTACACAGACACTTAGCAAGCAACCCGAGGAGAGTTTCAAAGCTCATAAGCAGGAAACCTTGATTCATTAGGGCTCGTCATGTCCAGAAATAGGTAGGCCATCCCACCCTTACCTTCAAACAGAGAAAAGGGGTGATCACCACCATGCATCTCACCTTTCGCCACCAGCTGGTATGCTCCGTCAAGGAGAAAGCAGGCAAATGCTTTGGCACGGTACAGGTACTCAGCTTTGCCTGTCAGCCTATACAACGACAGGAACACATAGGCGTTGCCACTTATTCCATGGCAGATCCCAACTCTCCTCAGAAGCCCTCGATTCCAGACCACCTCCGCCGCATCCACCGCCGCTCGTAAGAATTGCTCGTCGCCGAACACCTGCAGCCATTGTTCAATGTCAAAAAGGATGGAGAGTAGGAGCACTTGCCGTTGATGAAGACAAGCGATTGTGGAACCAGAACTTAAATATAAGCATGGCAAGTATTTAAGTTTAAAACCTTCATATTAAAAAAAATTAATTTAATAGTAAATTATTATTAGATAATTAAATTTAAGGAACAATTTTTGGTGTATTATATGATATTAAATAATTTAATGAAAATTTAGAGGTGCAGAGTGTCTCCCCCAGCCACCCTCTGGTTCCACCAATGAAAGACAAAGATAGCAATCACCTGAGCAGCTTTTACAAGGGTGAGGGCGATTCCGGGGGCACCGTGGCACCAATGAACAAGTCTATCAGTGTCAGAGTTCTCGCTCGAGGGATAGTTTCCACTAGGAAAACGGTTCTTGATCATGTAAAGAAGAGTGCCTTTAACATATTCTCTCTCTTCAGGATTCAGTTCCATGTCCATCAGAACATGCATGATTCCTGCTAAGCCGTGAGCTGCTCCCCAATATTTCTTGCCATGCCATTCATACATTAGAGGACAGCTTCCATTGTTGGATAACTGCCTTCCTTCTCTAATCACTTCCTTTACTATTGAATCCTAAAGAGTAGTCAGTGACAGTGTGTCAACACGAAATTTTGTTGTTAGCCGATGGGTAAGTGAAGGCAGCAGAAAAAAAGAGGAGATGAGAGCACTACTCACTGTAAAGGTGGAAGGGATTGTCCCCTCTCCAATGTGCTTGTTAAGGAAAGAACATGCCCACAGGTATCCGGCTCTTCCATACAGAAGCTCATTAGGGACACCAGCAGGCAATGTAATCTGTTTACAGGAGAAATGTGAAAAGGGTTGAAAAAAAAAAGATGATTTTTCAAACTAAAGGTGAAATTCTGAGTAAAACTAATAGCAAATTCTGAGTAAAAATAATAGCTTATATAAATGAAACCGCAATGTATTGACTCAGTATTGGTATCCACGATTTTTTTTTGGATTTCGAAATTCACAGAAGCTGATGTTAAAATACTGATTAAATATTGATTTTTTGGTGCAGCTGGCGTTGTACAAGATTTACAAAATATTGTATGGAATCTAACTACTACACTATTTCTATATAAGCAAATTTTCATGTCCATGCGTGGCTGATTTGAAATGTTGGTATTACACAATATAATAGGAAAAATGAGGACGAGGACCTGGTTTTCTTCTGTGCATGGATAAACCATTTCATGGTTTTTGGTCTAAAGCTAGTTGCAGTATAGGGAAGTTGGGTAGGTTTTTCTTAGACTTATTATATAGCCATTCGTCCCCTTGTTTTATATTGCATTAAGAAAAAAAAAATTACAGATTTTCCTCTTGAGTTCAGCCGCTAAAGAAGGGTTCTTGATCTCTCCTATTGCAGCCCGTGGCAAAGCGGCTGGGAGAATTAGTTAGTGGGGGTTTATCTTGGTCGGTTGCGCCATAATTTTGTTGGGGAAGGGTACATAATTTAAAAGTTCTTGCAAACTCAAGATGTAAATTTGATGCAAAATGAATTTTAGAGCTAGTTAATATTTATGATTTTAAATTTATGTATATCGGACCTTTTTTTCATGTGATTGTCACACTTAATTAGCCCTATGTAATTACCCTTATGTTCTGAGTCATCAGGAATTTTTACATTTTGGACCTTAAGTTTCAAACCTCTTAAAGGCATACATCAAGCACTAGATTGCCTCCCAAAGCATATTCTCTTCATTTATAACATCAAGTAATTATCATTTAATACTACAAAGTTTTTATCTGACCACAACATGCAAAGGCTTTAATTGTTAAGCCACTATAAACCTTGATGTCTCTATGTGAAGAATTATTAGTCTCCCCTCCCAACTCAACACAAACACAACTAAAAATTGTTTTGTGTGAAACTCAAATTTCAAGTAGATTCCTACTCTTCTCTCTAAAATTGAATGGTGGCTTTTCTCTATCATTATCTTTTTCGTGTAGTGCAAAATTTTAGAAAAAGCCATTTCACACTACCTTGCTAACAACTCTTTAATACCTTGCTAAAATGTCTAATAAAAGAATATCAAAGCATGTCATCATGCTTAAGAACTTCTGAAAATCATTTCTAAAAATCACGAGAAAAATCTCATCATTAGTCAACTTGTCATAATGAATGTATGAGTGAACTCATTGCTCTTTAAGAACTTGAGGATGATTGTCTGCGAGCAAGTAAGCGGAGGGAGACTACCAAGAAGACCAATAGAGATGTGTACCCAAGCTCATAAACATTGGGATTCTTCTTCTAGTTGTAGTATAAAAGAGAAAGAAAGTAGGACTAGTGACACTCCAACAGTGCAACACTTCAAATAGGAATCATACTAGAAACCTCTTAAGGATTTCAATTTCTTAATCTTTGAATTCTTTAAAATGGCAATTAATTGGGGTATAAATAGCCTTCAAAAGCTCCTAGGCTTGCCATGTGAGTCTAGGTACCTTTGAAATTTGTTATTACTTAGAATAGATTGTTAAGATGGTCCACAAGTCAACCAACATGAATAAGCCACTAACGACTTCAACCTTCTATGAGTGCAAACCACATAATTGAGCTTGATATGAGGACTACAAGTTTGGTCCAAGTTTGCTCTTCCATTGGTGAATTTGTTTAATATAATAAAGTGAATATCGAGACTAATTTTTGTTTGAATCATTTGATTGTATGCATTTACAACTCAAGTCCAATCGGGGAAACTAATTTGCAGCTAAATCAAGTAGACTTACAATTAGATTTGGCTAATCAACTGAGGTTAGGTAGAGTAGGCCTGACTATAAGCAATTTCTTAAATTATTGAATTTCATCTTCTTTTGGAGTCTTTGAGCTTATGATTGATTTCTAATTGGATTGAGTTTTGGTTGGTTTAGTTGCACCCTAAGGATTGACTTGGTTTGATTTGTCTTTAAAAATCTAGATCAAGCTAGGGCCCCATCATAATTAGGGAAGTTGAAGGTCCAATGACCTTGAGTTAAGTCCATCTAGGCTAGGTCTATATGAATTGGGTTAGGGTTAAACCCAGGTTATGCTAGTCAAATCATATGTTACATTGGGTTGACTTGTGCTAGTAGAATCCATGAGGTTGCCTAAGGTCTACTGTGAGCTACATTAGCATTTGTCAAACCAAATTATGGTTCCTATGTTAAACTTCGATTAACTATAATTAACTCAAGCTAGCCTGAATTGAAAACAAAGTTTTGTTAACTAAGTTAAAACATAATTAGGCCTTTGTCAAGCACCCCCCACAGCCCCAACTCGGGCTTAATTAAAGATTGGTTAACTCAAAGGGTATCAACCCAAATGAACACGAAGATCCATTTAGAACAAAAAATCTATTAGTAGCCAACCTAGGTCTCACATGATAGTGATGCCATGCACAAAATAATTTAGGGTTAGGCATACACATCAATGCTAAGCTATTCTATTAGACCTCTCGAAGATCACCTAGGGAAGATAAAATCATTAGTATTGCACATCAGACAAACTGATTTGACCAACGCTCAGAGAAAAAGGGGTCCTCTCGTAGATCACCTAGTAGCCAACCTAGGCCTCACATGATAGTGATGCCATGCACAAAACAATTTAGGGTTAGGCATACACATCAATGCTAAGCTATTCTATTAGACCTCTCGTAGATCACCTAGGGAAGATAAATCATTAGTATTGCACATCAGACAAACTGATTTGACCAACACTCAGAGACTTATATGTTTGTGGGTTAAATACAACTATCCATAGTTTGCTTTGAGCTAATAGGAGATGCATATTTGAGTTATCCAATGATTAGATCTTCATAGGTTCTTTAAGCTTATTTAGGACTTCTTTTGAGTCCACCAATACAAAATAAAAAATAAAAAATAAAAAAATAGACCAAGAATTGCCCAACCTCTTTTCGAAGGTAAGGAACCTATGACCTCACTGACTACAAGTCAATTGTAAGAAAGATGCAAAGGAGACTCACCTGATAGTGTTGCGCCAACATGACTTACTAGAATTTATGGTTGACAGCTACTTGGTGGCTAATGATCTAGGTAAGTAACTCTTACAACAAAAGGATTGTAACAACTTGATTGGTGAGTGGCTCAACATTTAGAGGATGATTTTGATTAATTGTATATTGATGCCCACAACAATGAAAATATTTGGTAAAAAAATATGAAGGATTTTGAGCTCCTTCTTTGTGAATGCTTTTAACGTACAAAAGTTTGGTAAAGATAGTGAATGTCCCTTTATTATACACAATTTTTAGCTTCTTTCAATTGATCAAAATCACTCTCCTCCCACGTATGCATAGACTGAATTAGCAAAATCAAATACAACCTTGATATCTTTCTATGTGTTTAGCATCTTTTATTTTACTTAGAATGGTCATCATATTTCTCTCACAATTGATACTTTCATATAAAAGTTTGTGTTTCTTCAAACAAGTGATATCAAAGCAAGTTTAATAAAGAATATAATGTTCGTAAAGTTTAAAACTGAGAAATTTGATAATTGAAAAAGTTTTAAGGTTTAGAAAATCGAGATAAAATGTTTTTGTCTAATAAGAACTTTTAAGGCACCCATACAATATGTTAATATGCTTGAGGTCAAGAGTTAAGAAGCCAATGCAGAATAAAAAAATTGAATCAGTTATCATTTTTATTTGGTGAATGAGGGTTTGGAGAAAATAATTTTGGAAGGCTAGTGTTCATAATGGAGTCTTTGAACAAAAATTCTTGAATAAACTTTACTATAAGCAATGAGTATTCTTGATTTTCATGAAAGAGGCTATGTCAATAAAATCACATTTGACTCCATTATTTATGATTTGAGAAAAAAATGTAATTCTTGAAGATGAAAATCAGTTGCTATTGTGCTCTTTACCTCCATCATGCAAGTTTTTATGGCATTAATTTGAATGATAAAAATACTTTAATTAGCTTATTAGAAGATGCCAAAAATTTATTTTCTAAAAATATAATTTTCAAAGCTTAACAAGACTGAAGAAGAAAAATTAATTTAATGATCAATAATAAGAGGGAGATGTTTTGAGAAGATGTCTACCTGTAATAATGATAAAAGCCTAACAAGTTCAATGACGTTCCTTACTTCTGCTATAAAAAAATGATACATAAACGTTATTTGAAAAGGAAGGATGATCAAGGAAGTAAAACAGACAAGTCAGCATATGCTAACGCTGCTGCAGAATGATATGAATTTAATATAAGTGATACTCTTTAGTGAATAATAAAATATAAATAGATACAAAAAAAGAGGATTATAGACATAAGATGTCAATATCATATGCTTCCGAATCATAAGAAATTATTTCTACTTATGGTTCAAGTTCATTGGGTTATGCCAGCTAGAAAAGCAAATCAATGTTCAACGCCATTGATTTTGGCATGATGAAGTTAAGAATGAATGGGAATTGTATGGAGCTAGGTGTACATCATAGCTTAAGAAAACTCTCATATCTTTGAGTGCTCTTAATCATGCAAGGTACTAATTCACTAAAGAAGTTGAAGTTACTACGGTTTGCAAAGGTACATCAACCTTCATAAAGGAGAAAGTAGATGGATTTCATCATTGGTCGAACATCAACTGAAGCTATTTTAGTTTTTTTCTGCATTTATGTTAGAGCATTATGATTTGAGGAAGCAAAGGAAAAAAAAGATTAACTACTTGATTGCACGTTAGGTTCCAACACAAAAAAGCACGCATTAAAAGAGATTTTTGAAGATAATTAGGCAAATTGATCTCATGTTATATAGCTTGGTCTAATGTCAGGTCATATCACTGTAGCATTTAAGTGAAAAGATAATTAATTTAAAGGTACCAAAAATCAATGGCAGCTCCACTTTTAATATCAATGGATTCAATTTGGTTAGCAGTAGATTTAATTTAAAATTCCTTGCTCAAGTTTAAGATTCATTGGTATTGAGAATACGGGATGTTTAGTCCTTTGAGGATATCCAAATTTATATGCCATAATATTGAACCAAGGGGAGGAAGCTAAGACAGATGGATAAAAAAAGACACTTTTAGAGATACAGCTTTCTGTGATGAGTGAGATCTTGGTAGACGAATAGAGGAAAGAATTGAAGAGGATTTATGATTTAAATTCAAGTCTTTGTACATGAAAAAAGCTTCTCCAATAACTTCTATCAAAAGTAAAATTGTACACTGCTTCATATATAGGAAAGTCACAAACTAAATCACATCCTAATGAATTTAATTTCATTTTCTAAGTTTAGGGAGTATTAATGTGACAAATGACCATGAAAATCAAGTTTTAAAGCTATTGTATTCTTTAACACCATCTTATAAATATTTTTGGGACACCATATTGCATAGGAAAGATACAATGAACATATAGAATATCAAGAATTCACTTCTTATTAAAGTTGTTAATGTTAAGCTTGAGAATTTAGAAAAAGAAAAGCTAATATAAGGAAGCTTTGTTAGAGGATAATGCTCTAAAAAATGAGTGGTTTTACCAAGAAAATTTAAAACTTTTTAGAATTCATTGAAACCTATTGTGCTTAACTAAATTTTGATGGATTTCGAGTAGTTACTATATTTAGGTCTTTTGGGGTTACATGTAATGCATGAGGCATGTAAAATTCAATAAACATTGTGAAAGGAAATAAATTTTATTTTTTTATGATTTTTATGTTATATATTGAATTTATATTTCTTGAGTTCAGTGTAGGTCCTAATGACTACATCAAGGCGAGTCTCATTGCATCGGCATGAAGCCTCTATTATTTGGTGATTTATATCCTTGCTCTTGATTTTAATTAGTTCAACAACAACAAGATCTCTTGAATCTTTCCCTTGAAACTAGCTAGAATCCTAAAATTGAGGTGATATCAAAATAACAATTAATGTTTAGGCGAGTTAGAGCCGAATGATGCAAGCAAGTATCTTGATGACCTGTATTATTGAATTCTTAAAAATTAACATTAGGTAATAACTATGTTTAAAAAAAATGATAATAACTATGGTTTTGAACTATAAACTTATATCACGAGAACGCTATCTTTCTAGGGAAATTAGACTATCACGTTGGATATAGATAGGCCAACAATACCAATGAAATTTAAACACATAAATGACCTAGATTTGGTGGGAGAACTAAGACGAGAAAATTGATGATTTCAAAGTGCGAGGTACAATTAATCAAAGAGATTTTGGGCTACCTCTCTATAAATATTTGAGTGTACTCAGGTTTGGTAAGGGTGGATGAGTGCCCTCTATACATCATTTGTGACTCCATGCCTTCTGTGAATCCATTTTTCTCTTCTCTACAATGGAAAAACTTGTTTTTGCCAAATCATATAAATTATGTTGTTCATCTATGAACCTTGGTCTCTTTCAAGATCACTTTGTAGTTCATCATAACCTCTATTGGTTGTTGGTTCTGCATAAAAATAGGGTATTTTTTTCCTAAAATCAAAATAGGCTCCAAGTCTCCAACATTCATTTTATGGAAGGACATATTTTCTATTATTTTCTTTCACCTAAATCGTTATTAATACATTCTTCAGTCATTTTAACAGCTCTAAAATCAAGTTTACTCAAACATCATCTTTTTAAGGCCACCATAACGCTTCTGGAGTTAGGTTTGGTTGAGATTGTTTATCAAGTTTACTGAAACAACATTTTTCTACGGCCACCATGACTATTCTGAAGTTAGGTATGGTTGAGATTGTTAATGACTAAATTGGTAGTCTATCAATGATGTTGCAATTAACAAAAGAAAAAAATACAACATCACGAAAATATAATTCATGATCATCAAACTATATTATAAAAATAAAAAGGCATAACCAATGCACAAGTCTCCTCCAAATAATGATCTGAATAGTAGTGTGAAAATGGAACAATGATTCACCTCACACACTTTTGCTATTCTAGTTTTACTAGTTTCAATAGAGAGAATGTAATAAGAACCCAAAGAAATTTACACATTATGCGTAACAAACTTAAAATGAAGTTTTCTGCTTTTGATTTATTAAAAACGAATATATAATATGTTACTTGAGAAACTACCTTAAGCAGCATATCACCGAGACAATTCAATGAAATAGAACAGTTGAAAGAATTGAATGACACTGGTCAACAATAATAATCTAGAATTTAAGCCATAGTTTTCTGCAAACATAGTCCCAGTTAACCAAAAAAATAAATGCTCCATTACCATGCCGGTTCAGATTGGAACAATAATATATTGGAGCTTATTATATAAAAACACAAGAAAGGTATACAAATTGCATTTCAATGGGTGAATTTCCAGCAAAAACAAAACAGATTTTTCACAAGATGTAGTGTCAAGCAACTCACTCAAGAAGCATCCCTAAACACAATGCAAGCCAAGGAGATAAAACTCGGGATTCCCTTCAAACTGGAAACAATTTAAGCAGCATACCTCTTTAAATGACCTTAAATAATAGTCAAGCAGCTTTCCATCCCCTAATTGCTTTGCCACTAACGCACCAAGAGCACAGACACCTGCCCTCCCACATATAAAAGTCACATACCTGCTCCAAAACCAATATCAGCATAGAAAACACAATAGGGAGCAGAGATCAATAGGAATATCGTTGGTTACCGCGAACGACGGGAAGCAGAGTCACAAGCCTTAAGGACATCACGGCACAGGTTGAGATCACTGTGATTTTCAGTCACCTGATACTTCTTGAACAGCAAGAACGCCGTTCCGAGGGCTCCAGTGTACAGAGTAGGGTCCTTCGCGTGGCTTTCGTAACGAATACCAGTCTCCTTCACCACCTGAGAGAAAAAGAAAAAGGAATGAATCAAATAGAGTACTTCGTTCGTAAGATATTTTCAGAAATGCACCAAATATGTTAAAAGGGAAGTATAAACCGAATCGCTAAGTTCAAGTGCGGCACGCAGAAGTCGCTCGGCGGTTTTCTGGTAGGGAATGGAGAGAAGCTTGTGAAGAGTGGAATCGCTGACGGTGATCTCTGTCTCGTCGACGAAGTTGGGCATATCGTTTGCGAAGAAGCGGTCCGCCATTCTCGCACAGTTCTCGCAGACAGCAGAGCTCTCTCTCTCTCTCTCTCTCTCTCTCTCTCTCTCTCTCTCTCTGGAAAGGCACGAGATCAACGACTCTTCTATTTTTTTGTCCCAAAAGTCTTCGAAGGTCTTTATATTTGTTCATTAGGTAATATTAATGGTCCGTTTGCAGCAGCTTATAAGTGTTGACGGAGTTTTCAAAACGCCGCCGTACTATTTGATTTTTGCGTTTCATCAGCTTATTCGAAACTGCGTTTGAGTTTTTACAATAAACGCAGGTCGCAAGCCGACCCCTGCGGCCGGCCCGTGGACCGCGTTTCATCATAAGCAGCCTATCCAGAAACGCACAAGCTGTCCCAAACGGACCCTTAGTTGAAGTCTAAAACAAAAATTATTTAGAGGTATCCCAATTCTTAACTTTTTTTTAGCCAAGTGAAATATGGATAATTATGATACAATTTGTTGTAATATTATATCCAAAATTTCTACTTCTTGAAAAAATTTTATAAAAGTGATTTTTAAGAATTGAAGATATCTTATTTTTCAAGTAAATGTTAAGAACAATCTTTTTCTTTTCTTTAATCCTTGGTTTAAAGGATCTTCTTTATTTGAGCTAAATGGTACTTTAATTGTTGATTGGTTTTGTTTAATAAATTTATCAAAATTAAAAATTTCTTCATTAATAGTTGTTGATTTTTTTCTTCGCGAATGAAATATTTACACTTATTGTTTACTTCTTATTCAGAACATTCATATTATTAATGATTGTGTTAGTTGTATTTAGAAAGGAAAATATTATTGTAGCAATAAAATGTTTATCCTCTTTTTATGAAACTTTATCTATTAGTGATTTAAACAGATTGTTGGATATAAAAACTACTTTATCAATTTGGTTATGTCTTTTTGGAGAATTTTTAATACTTGTCTTAAAACTAATGATGTTTTAACTTAGTGGTATTAATGTCAGACTTAATTGTTAATTATGTTAATGGTTTAGAAATTCATCATAATCATTTATTTTTTTAGTGTTTTTTCCTTCTCATATTCACTGATATATTCTATTCTTTTTTGGAGTTTTATTTATTGTTAGTAGTAATTTTTTTCAAGTTTTTTATCATGCTGACAGTATTGATTGTAAAAATTAAAAAAGATTCTACCATTTAGCTATTTTATGAAATTTGGTCTAAAATGAATGATAGAATTTTTAAGAAATATAATACCTTTGATGAGAATATTTATAAAAGAGCTATTTGGAAACTAAGGTACAAAAGTAGAAAATGAAATTTTGTGTGTTATTTTATCTTTTTTTCAAGTTTTTTTTATATTTTGTTTTTTTTTTTTTTTTTTTTTTTTTTCTTTTTTTTGGTTTTCTTTTTTTTTTTTTTTTTCGTTTGTTTTGTGTTTATTTTTGTTCGGTTGGTTTTTTTTTGTTGTTTTTTTTTTGGGGTTTTTTTTGTTGTTCTTGATTGGTTTTTTTCTTGTTTTTTTGCTTTTTTTTTCTTGTTTTTTTTTTTTTTGTTTTTTTTGGTTGTTGGGTTTTTGGTTGTTTTTGTTTTTTTTTTTTTTTTTTTTTTTTGATTAAATTTTTTTTTTTCTTTCTTTTTTTTCTTGAAAGTTTCAATTCGGTAAGTTGTGATGATCTGCAACCATATATTTAAGAATTCGACTGTTCTTTTGAATATTTTTATTCATTAGCTCTTGGAAGGAATTTTAATAATTTTGTAAGTAAATTCTGAGCTCAAGGTCTTTTTTATGTCTACATTTTGTTAATTAGATGGCTTATCTTTATCTTTTCTATTTTGATTTTGTTTCTGTTAATCTTTTCCTTTTACTCTCTTCTTATTTTGTTTATTGTTTTGTTGATAGAAGATTGATTATTTAATAGAAGCGTTGATTAGAATATATTTGCGAAGAAAATTGTGTATTGTTTGTTGCTCGATTTATGAAGTGGTTGCTGTTCAAGTTGATTGTTTCCCTTTTTGCTCTCTTAGTGTTGTAGATTTTCTATGCTTTTTATTTCTACTTTCGTTGTTTTATTTAGTTCTTTTATATGGTTTTTTTTTAATGTATAGTTTATTTTCTTTGTTTTGTGTTGTGTTGCAAGTGTTTCTTTGCATAGTTTCTTTCTCTTTGAATTAAATTGGGTGTGGCCATTATTTTTACCAAAAAGGATTGGTCTGTTTACTCGAAAAACTTGTAGTGCTCTGTAATTCTTTGTGAATTTTAGTATTTGGTATGAAGTTTGATACGAAGAGTTATAAATATAATGTATATTATGAATGAGTTTGAAGTTTACGCCTTGATTTTGGCTCAACTTGGAATTCATTCGATTTGGTTGAATTTTAGATTTGTATTATTCATTAATGAAAAATGTTAGCAGATCATCATACGTCAATTATCGGTCATCGACTGACGTCAGACACTGCCCACAACCACCCACCGTCGTCACCTGTCGCCCACCTGCTGACTGCCACCCTCTTGCTGGTTGTCGCCCACCTGTGATGATCGCCCACCCACTATCCTCAACCCTCATGTGCTCATAACTGTTGGCTACTCGCCATATCTCGCCCTCCCACTGTCAGTCGCCGCATGTTGCCACCGATTGGTTGTCGCTCGCCACTCGTAACATCTTGACTCAGTTAGTTCTTTGCCACCACAACCCATCCACCACCACTTGTTGCCCAACGTTGCCCTTCCACTCACTGCACACCTAGTACTGCCACCAACCATCCACCTCAGCTCACCTACTACCCACCCGCTCATCGTCACGACTTTTTGCTCATTTTTGTCAGTTGTTTCCCACATTGACCGGTTGTTACGCCCCTTCCACACCTCCTCCCATTGTTGTCATCATTTGTTGCCTGTTTTCTGTTGCCCACATGTCGCCACCGCCTATCACGACAACTAGTTGTTAGTGTCAATTGTCAGTCACCGCTACCGATGCCACTTGCTAATAATATATTATTTTCAATCTATTTAAAACAAATAAAAGTTATAAAATCATATGTTTTTTTTACTGCGAAATAAACAAACTCCAAAATATTTCAAATACAATACATTATTTTTATATTACATCCATTTTGTGATGCATTATTTTTAGAAAACCCAACAACACAAATTATGTAAGTTATAATCTTGTAAGTTTTAAAAGATTTAATTTCAAAAATTACTTGGCAATAGATTTAATAAATTCACTCAAATTATTTTATTATTATGATTAAAATTAATTATTAAATTTAATTAAATTCAATTT
The DNA here is from genome assembly GCA_003013225.1 of Phalaenopsis aphrodite. Classification (NCBI taxonomy): domain Eukaryota; kingdom Viridiplantae; phylum Streptophyta; class Magnoliopsida; order Asparagales; family Orchidaceae; genus Phalaenopsis; species Phalaenopsis aphrodite. The sequence goes on along the minus strand of NEWO01000696.1, from coordinate 183,422 downwards.
ATTTTTTTTAATTATGCTTATCAATAATTAACTATTTAACAAAATGAGTAATTATTAATAAAAAATTATTAAGCAATAATTTAATATTAATCAATTATTAAGTAAATGATATTAATTAAGAATTACTTAGAATTTTACTAAATAATTTAAATTTTAAATCTTATTTTTATTACTTGATTTTTTATTAAATTATTACACGTAAAATTATCTAGTTTATAATTTAATAAATTAAATTAAAAAAATTAACTTAAATAAAATTAAATTAAAACCATAAATCAATATATGCTTCCCTTCTACCAGAAGCCCTCACCTACATTTCGGCTAAATTTTTAAAAGAAGCTTAACATTAAGCTTAATTAGAGTAAGGAGTCATCCAATAGGGGATTTAGTAAAAGGATAAAAAACTCATTAAAGGCTTACGTTTTACATGAAACACAAACCTTTATTGTGTTTAACATGAAACACAAGCTATAAATGCAAGCATATCTTCAATGTCTTTTAGGGTGAATTTTATGTAATTTCATTTAGATTGGTTAGTACTTTAGTCCAAATTATTCATGACAGAGGAAAAGTGTGTTTTTTTCTCGCACGAGAAGTCAAACTCTGCTTAACCTTTAGTCTCTTAAGTCTAGGCTAATTTTAGATTTGTTTGAGTTAGGTAAAACATATCTAAAGATGAGTTTTAGGGTAATCCAAGTTACTTAAGTTAGGCT
>NEWO01000696.1:149890-182687 GCA_003013225.1 Phalaenopsis aphrodite | reverse complement strand
GTTAACTGAGTTAGGTTAGATTTAGGTTAGGTCTAGATTTGGCTTGACCTAGAAAAGTTTAAATTGAAGTAAGTCTAAGTTTGGTTGGGCTTCGCTAGATCTAAGCTAGGCTAGATCTAGAGAGCGCTTGAGTTAAAATTAGGTCAAGTTAGACCTAAGGGTTGGAGTTGGGTCTAGTTTGGATTAGACCTAAAGTACTTGGGCTAGGTCTTAAGTTAGGTTAGGCCTAGCGCTAGGTCTAATATGAGTTAGACTTATGAAGATGGTTAATGTTTGGGTATAAATTAGGGTTTAATTCTAATGTAGGTTAGACCTAAAAGGGTTGTACCAAGTCTAAGTTAGGTTAGACCCAGTGTTCAAGTTTAGATTTAATATTGACTATATCTAGAGTTTGGGTTAGGTATAATATTTATTAGACCTAAAGGGTTGGGTTAGGTCTAATTTAGGTTAGACTTAAGAGATGGATTAAGTCTAATATGAGTTAGACTTTAAAGTTTAGGCTAGGTCTAATTTAGGTTAGACCTATAGTTTAGGTTTAGGTCTAATGTCAGTTAGACCAAAAAAATTTGACTAGGTTTATTTTAGGTTAAACCTAGAGGATGGGTTAGATCTAAGATGGATTAGACCTAAAGGTTGGGTTAGGTTTAATTTAGGTTAGATCTAGGGTTTATATTAGGTCTAACATGAGTTAGACCTAAAGAGTTGGAATATGTCTAATTTAGGTTAGACCTAAAAAATGGGTTAGATATAAGATGGGGTTAGGTCTAATTTAGGTTAGCCCTAGGGTTTAGATTTGATCTAAGATGAGTTAGACTTAAAGGGTTTGCTAGGTCGTTAGACCTAGGGGATGGGTTAGGTCTAATATGGGTTCGACCAAAAGTTTAGGTTATGTCTAATTTAGGTTAGACCTATGGTTTAGGTTTGTTCTAAGATGAGCTAGTCCTAAAGGTTGGACTAGGTATAATTTATGTTAGACCTAGGGTTCATGTTAGGAATAAGATGAGTTAGACCTAAAGGTTGGGTTAGGTCTAATCTAGGTTTGACCCAAAAGGTGGGGTTAAGCCCAATTTAGGTTAGGCCTAAAAGATTGGGTTAGGTCTAATTTAGGTTTGACCCAAAAGGTGAGGTTAAGCCCAATTTAGGTTAGACTTAAAATATGGCCAAGTTTAAGTTAGATTAGACTTTGGGTTTGGGTTTAGGTCCATTGTAGCTTAGAACTAAAGAAATGGTTAAGTCTAAGTTAGGTTAAACTTAGGATTCATATTAGGTCTAATGTGGGATAGACCTAAAGAGGCCCAGAGCTAACTTAGGTCTAGTATGGGCCATACCCAAGGATAAACCCAAGCTGACTATGAGCCATGTTAAGCTTGATTGTGGTTCAAACTTAACCCTAATTGGATTGGATCCAATTATGGGTTCACCTGAATTAAGCTAGTCAAGTTGCACCTAAACCATAGTTAGGCTTAACTTGGGTTAGTCCAAGGTTACTATAGGTAATTTCATGGTTAGAAGGGCAAACATGATAACCATGATGTTAATCCCTTAGAATCAAAGCTTTAAGGATAGTTTAATGTTTGGGAACAATTTTGAGCTAAAGTGCAAAATTTCACTTCTACAATTTTATCCATAATTTTGTAATTTTTCATTTTAGGGTTTTCAAAAGGGGAAATCATTATTACTGGGACTAATTTCATTAACTTGAGCTTCTTTGTTAATTTTCATTTTTATTTTGAAAATTTTTATTTTTATTTCAATTTTTATAATTATTTTTAAGAATATATTCATTTTTTATAGAAAATTTGTCATTTTCATGTTAGAGATCCTCACTGGCCTTGGAAAAATCAGAGGATATTTTTAAGATTAGAGAGAAGTTCCCCTCCAAATTTTAGATTTTTCCTCCTTATAATTAATTTTTAATAATTAAAATAATCCACAGAGTATTTAATTAATTAAATATTAAATATAAGTTAGTTATTTTTAATTTTTTTTTATTTTCTCATTTATTCACTAAGTTCAGAGGTATTTTTATTTTATTTTTGTGTTTTTTCTACACTAAGTTATGAATTTTTAAAGTTTTATTTAATTTTCTAGATTTATTTAATTCAGAAAATCAAATTTTCCTATATCCATGTGGTGTTGCGTCTTCCCTCGTATGCTCTGAAAGTCTACGTGCCTCTCGCTGGTTGGATAAGCTTTATATGTGGGCCCTAAGGTGGCATGTGGTTCAAAATTCCCCTCCACTATGATTCAGTGGTTTGACTTGATCTGTGTCGTCTGTTTCTAATACACGGAAATGGACGACATCGGCTCATCATCCCCACGGGATGAAGAACCAAGATCCGTCCAATAGCAAACCTTAAGACTCTCTCGATTCTCAACCAAATTACGTAGGGTTTGTTCCTATAGCTTCATCTAATCTAGGAGAACATATTTATACGGTTCAATGAGCATGGAGTGTTCATTTCTTTCACAAAAGACCAAACCTGAGGCTAATTTTAGGGATTTTGATCTATACCTTGTCTCAAGAGGTGTGGCCTCAATTGGGCTTGACAGAGAGCTTCACCTTGATGTCACAAACCTCCTCCTTGCTTCAATTTAAACTGAAATTGATCCTAGCTTTAGACCAAATAGTGGCTCAAGTTGGTGTGGGATAGGTTAAAGAGCTCGTGAAACACTAATTTTGATTGGGGTAATCATCTTGAGGCTCAGGAAAGCTTTTGGGAGATTTAAATTTGAGTTTTGAAAGGGTTTATGTCAAGGCCAAAAATTATCTTATATTAGAGCAGAGAAATTAGGGTTTGCTAGTGGTGTTGGTGGCCTAAGGACCTAAGGGATTAGTTTCCTAGGTCAAGAGGGACATTTTCTCTGTTGAGAGGAAGAGGTCAAGAAGCTGGATAGGGAGTTTGATGATGTCTCAAGGCTCTCAGGTTCCTTCCTTAAGTATCCATAAGAGACCATGGGAGAGCTTTGAGATGATTGGAAAAGCTTGGGCGACATTTCAGAGAATTCTTAGAGGAATTTTAGAGGATTTTGGAGAGTGGAGGGAAACTCTTCAATTTTCCATGGAAATTTGACCATGGGGATGAGCATGAAGATGGGGGAGGCATAGGAGGAAGCTTTGATGATTGGAGGACTTTTAGGTTGGATATCATATACCAAACTTGATCTGGTTTGACTCATCAAGGGCTGCCCGAAGTAGAATTAGGCTAGGTAGCATGTGTCCCCTCCATGATAAGCCGTGATGAATGATGTTAAGCCACCAATTCAGGGTTAGATTTACCCTGGTCAGCTTGATGTATCACCCATGTGTCATGCTAGGTGGTAATTAGGTCATGGGTGACCCATTAGGAATGAGCCATTGGTTTGGATTGGGTTTAGTCTTAGGGTTTTAAATTTGGGCTATATGGGTTGAATTTTTCCTTAGACAAGATCCAAAGGGAATTTAAAAGTACATTTAATTAATTAATTAAGTGAATTGTGGGGTTAACCCCATGGTGGCAATTAGGTACAATACACGGTGTGTCGTCAATACCATGTTCAGTGAGGCTCAATTGGACATGGATGTGGTTAATTTGTCCAAATTTGGTCCAAATTTGGGTAGGCCCAATTGATTTTGTCCATCACAAGGTGCAATCAAATTTTGCGGTAAAAAAAGCACATTAGGGTTTAAGGTGATTTTTAGGGTTTGATAGTGTTAGGGATGCCTTAGGTGAGGCTAAGGATCAATTTAGGTAGACCCCTCTCCCAAGGGTTTTGGATTGATTTGGGTGATCTGGGGCATGTCTTACCCATGGTGCTTAATTCGAGTTCCTCACCTGACCAAACCATAAACCAACTCAACAAGGTTTTGGGCTTGGTCTTGCACTGGTGGGGCCCAAGAAAAAATAATCTTTTTCTAGGGTATGTACAAGTAGGTGAAGTGAGTTCTTACAAAAGTGAGGTCAACAAATAGATTATGTGACACTATGATACATAGTCGGTCATTTAACAGGCGACTATGCCTAAAACTATTTTTTTTATTACCATAATTGTTAATTTAATTTATATGAGTGTTGCATTTTAAAATTTAATCTAGTTAGATTAAACTTATTCAGAGCTTCTGTAGACCCCTTAAACTCAAATTACCCAAGGTTCCTCGGTGAATTAACCATGACACAGTCTGAATTCTCTTGCTATGAAGTTTTCTTAGCTACTTTTATAGGTACTTAATTATTTCAATCCAATCCAATTTTGTAGTGAGTTTATTGCAGAGTCAGAGTGTTCTAAGTATTTTTTTCGCACTGGTAGAAGTTGGCCAAGGTGATGGTGATTGATAAGCTTGATGAGTTATGCAGCCGGATGTGGACATCAATATATTTGTTAGATGCACTACCAGCAAATGCGCTACTCCTAAGAATGTAGTGGTTTCCCCCCCTGATTCATGCGGATCCTATGATATTCATCTAAATTACTTTTGAATTTTTGATATAGATTGTTGCGCCCCCTCTTACTTATCAGAGTTGACTATCATATGATTTGCAATAAGAGGACCTCCAAAGTTTTTCGGAATATAACCTTCTTGGGCGACACAAAGTAGCTGACCTTTCACAATATAACACAAGGGTGATTCTAGATGCTCATTGTCACATACCTTCTAAGGAGCAATGGTTTTGGGGGCCCACTCTCAATTCAATATCATGTTAGCAGTAGTTCATATCTTATTTTGTCCAATTATCTGCTTCGATAGAAGAGAGAGAAGTGTCTAAAAATTTAGAGGAGCAAAAGAAACACTTACAAGATAAATCATGGCATGCTTCAAATCACTACATTCCAAACAAAGTAGACATACGACCTAGAAAATATCGTAGGTGATAATAGAACTTAAATCACGTGCACTATATGCGAGCTCTATGCAATATTTTTTTTCATTGACATTTGAGATGTACAAGATTTTACTTTTAGTAGGTACAAATTCATGTTTGTCTACTCATTTTCTAATTGATTGTGACTTCTTTATAATTTTTTTACAAAAGGGAATGTTTTTAGTTGCATCACCCATTCTAACTAAAAAAATGATTTATTTTACAAAATAATAGATAATTATTGCTTCAAATATTTTTAAAAACACTTCCAAAATTTATTAATTTTCACAAGTATATTTCCCAAATTTTTTAAAATTATAATTTTTTTAAGTTTCTAAGAAAATAAATTAATAGTTATATGATTTTAATATGTATTCAAAAGTTTATTTCAACAAATATTAAAATTATATTCTTCTTGATATATCCAATTACCAAATTAGTAATTCCTTTTGAAATTTATTTCACATGCATAATTTCAAAATAATTAAACTTGAGTCTTCTTACTATACTAAAATGCGAAAATTAAATTGTATTTAAAATATCAAATTAGTAAATATACTATTAAAAAAAACTAGGTTATTGCCACCATTTTAAACTGCAACAAACACCCAAGTATTAAACAATATAGCCATTTAGAACGGCAATAATATGGTCTTTAAATTTTTCCTTACATGACAATTTATTAAACTTAAATATTATGAGGTCGATGTTTAAGATTTTGCTCGAAGCCTCTCATGTATAATTTTTGACATAAATTATATTATACGGGACACCTTACAATCTTCTTGCTATTTCTTACATTCATCATATATGCTCATGGCATTAATCTCATAAGAACATTTTTTGTCTTCTTTAAGGGCCCGTTTGAGGCAGTTTATTTGGTGCAGTGGTATTTTGAAAACACACCTGACTTGTTTAAGTAAACTACGTTTTGACAGCTTATGCATTTTCAAAACACTGAAAACAATGTTTTCACTCCGCACTTATCTACGTGCGCTAGCAGTTTTTTGGTTGCGGCCTAGCTTTTTCCAAAAAAATAGAAAACTTGTAATAGTCACCGCAGTTAACTTATCAGCAGATTATTTTTAATCAATTTATCAACAAATTATTCAATAATCTACAGCTGCCCCAAACAGACCCTAAATCTTCTACTCGATTAAATTCAATTTTGTACAATTATCTTTTTCTAATGCTACTTACATTAGCTTTCTAATATATTGATTTTTATTTTATCGTTTTTGAAATTTATCTCACCCCTAAATTATTTATTTTAAAAAAAAAAACAATTAACTTAATAAGCCAATTGTCACTAATATTTTTATCATTCAACACTCTAGACATCTACAATAACCATCTAAAATGTAAATAATGTTAAAATAATTCGTTTAATAATATAACATTTTATAATATCTGAAACACCTCATTCCAAAATAAATATTTACTTGAGCTATAAAGCTTTAATCTGAATATAAGAGCTATACTGCCTTTGAATCACAAATAGGCAGATGATAATGGGAATCCAAATATATAATGGGCTACAGAAAAATAAAATAAAATAAAAATATTTAGATAAATATCGGACAAAGTTAAGAAAATGAATCAAAGTCATTTTAAAAAAATATCTGGTGACAAAAAATAAATTTGGATAAATACCTCAGCTGTAAGCATAATAAGTAGGATTGACAATATGTTTGAAGAAAAAATATGCTTATGATAATCAAATTACAAATTTTCCAAAAAAAAAAAGAAAAGAAAGAAAAGATTGTCGAACATAAGCTTAAAACCATAATGACACTCAAATGCGGGGAAAAAATTTCTGTCCGGACTCCCAGTAATACACTGCCATGTGTACTATATCAGGCCCACCTAAAAAAAATATTAAAATTAAACCACCGACTCCGCAATAACTGTGAAGTAACACTGAAATAGTCTTCGCGGTTTCACTTCAATAACCCCGAAATAACAACGCAGAAGTTATTTTTGGGTAATTTTAGGTTATTGAAGAGAAACTCATATATTTCACTTCAATAATATGAAATAACCCAAAAAAAATCCCGAAATAACCCAAAAATAAACCGGAAATAAACTCCGCGCTGTTATTTCTGGGTTATTAAAGTGGAATCGCGGATGCTATTTCGAGATTATTTCTGGGTTATTTCGGGATTATGAAAGTAGAATATATGAGTTTTCTTCAATAACTCCGAATAGCCACGACATAACCTCCGTGGTTCTACTTCAATAACCTCGAAATAACTTCCGCGATGACGTGGTGACACATTACTGAAGTCTGCACGTAGAGCTAAGTCCAGAGTCTAGATAGAAAACTTTTCCTGCGGAGGCAAAGAGAACTCATACTAATACAACATAAAGGAATACAACGATCACTCTCAAGAAGAAGTGGTTACAATTTCACCTCATACTTCTAACAACAGATGTATATTTCCTTTGTTAAAATAAACTAAGGAATTGCACACAGGAGCAGACTCCCGCTATCTTTCAAGTTAAAAGCTACAATTTGAATAATAATATAAAATGCTTGAGATTTGAGCACAGCCAAGTGAGGTAAAAGTATCTTCAGAATCTTCTCTGAGATAAATACGGGAATCAAATCATGTGCAGGGCCGAATGTTCAAAACTGCAAATATGCAGGCTAAAATTGGATCAGAAAATCATTAAAAATCTTTCAGAGAAAAATAAAAGCACAGAAAAATAAGAAATAGTATCAGAAACCTCCTTCCAAATGTATATGCGCAACAAATATTATCCATCAAGCTAGAAGTGAATGGTCTATAAAGGAAAAGAATCATTTTGAAATAGAAATAAAGCAGCTCTCATCAAGTTTTGTTCGTTCCATTGCAAGTTTATTTGCTTAGAAAAGGTGTTTTACTTGACAGTTAGAAAGCCAATTTCCTTCAGTTTGGAAAACAGCAGGAAGAGGAGTTACCGGAAGAAAGTTTTAGTGAAGGCAGAAAGACAACAACAAAAACAAGCCTTTATCCCACTAAATGCGGTCGGCTACATGAATTTTTTTTCTCCATTGTGTCCTATTGAGTGCCATATTTCTATTTAATTCTAATAAATTAAGATTATTTTTTATACAATATACCCAAGTCTTTTTAGGTTTACCTCTGCCTTTTTTAACACAAGTTGAATCTAAAACATCTACTCTCCTAACCGGATCATCAAATGATTTACGTACAAATAATTTAAAGACTCTAATCTTGTTTGCAACTGGAGTTACGCCAACCCTTTCAAGAATAGATTCGTTTCACATTTTGTCTCAAGTGTCAAACCACTCCCATCCACCCAAGCATTCTCATCCAGGCAACACTAACTTTTTTTATGCTTCTCTTTTGAAGGCCAACATTCTGTGCTATAAAGAATTGCAGGTCTCACCACCATCTTATAAAACTTTCATTCAAGTCTAAGCGGCATTTTTCTATCACACAATAGGCATGATGCACTCCTCCACTTCAACCAACCAACCTGAATTCTACTAATAACAACCCATCTATATCACCATCACTTTCAACAATAGACCCGAGATATCTAAAACGTTCACACTTTTTAATGATTTGATCACCTATAAATACAAACTTTGCCGCTAGAGCTACAATTATTAAAATTAAATTCCATGTATTCGGCTTTAGATCTACTCAAACGAAGACCTTTAGACTCCAATGTAGAACTCCATAATTCAAGCTTTTTCTGAACTCCTTCTCTAATCTTATCCACAAGAAGGATATCATCAGCAAAAAGCATATACACCAAGGTACATCCTCTCGTATATGCCCAGTAAGAGCATCCATATCTAAAGCAAAATATATGTTCTTAAAATCGATCTGAGGTAATCCAACTAAAATAGGAAACTACTTGGTCAATCCTCATGTTCGAGCAAAAGTAACAACTCCAGTATGCATATCTTTAATGACATGAATATAAGTCATAACAACACCTTTCTTTTCTAGAACTCTCCAAAGAAAAACTTTTGGAACCTTATCGTAAGTTTTTTCTAAATTAATAAAAATCATATGTAGATCCTCCATACTCTCTCTGTACTTCTCCATCAAACCTCTCAATAAATATATAACATTCATAGCACACTTGCCCGACATAAATTCAAACTGATGATGAGAAATCTTTGTATCACATTTTAACCTATGTTCAATTACCTCCTCTCATAATTTTAAAATATGACACATTAACTTAATTTAACTATAATTTGCAACTCTTCTACATCCCCTTTCATCTTAAAAATGGAGACCAAAATACTCGTCATCCACTCCTCGGACATCTTTTTAGTTTTCAAAATAATATTAAAGAGTTTAGTAAGTCAACAAACTCCCAAATCTAGTAGATATTTCCACATTTCAATAGAGATATCATCAAGTCCTGCTACTTTTCCACCCTTCATTTTCTTTAAAGCTTGCCCACCTATGTTGAATATATTTTTCTAAGATAACTAAGGTCGATCATATTTCTTACTAATGTGATGATAAAAATAAAAAACTTTAACATTATTAACGATAGTAAAATAACTAAGGTCGATCATATTTTCAGAAGCTTCACTGAAAAATTTATTATAATAGCTCGTCCATCTATGTTGAATATATTTTTCTAAGAAAATCACTTTTTAATTTTCATCTTTAATAGACTTTACTTGGAATAAATCTTTACTTTTTTTTTTCTATTGGTTTGGCTAGTTTATACATATATTTTTCACCCTCTTTAGTATCTAATTTATTATAAGTATCACAATGAACAAAATTCTTAACATCACAGATTGTTTTCTTAGACTCCCTACGGGCCACCTCATATTTTCTTAATTCTCTAAGCCTTTACATTTAAACCAATTTTTATAATATAACTTCTTATATCTTATCTTTTCTTGCACATTATTATTCCACAATCAACTATTTTTATTTATAAAAAAATTTATTTTGATTCTCGAAATACAGCTTTAGCCACTTGTTTAATAGCGTTTGTTAATTTATCCCATATAGAATTTGCTTCTTCATGAACATTCTAAATATTAAAATCATGAAGTTTACTAAAAAATAATTTTATTTGTGTTCAATGGAAATATTTTATTGTATTATTTATCTTACAACTCTTTATCTTAAAATCTAAAACTATTAATCGATGTTGAGTACTTAAATTTTCACTTGGAATTATCTTACAATCTTTATATTCTTGACGATATCTTTTTCTCATAAGAAAACAATCAATTTGTGTCATATGAGGTTTGTTCTTGTAAGTAATAATATGTCAATATCTTTTCTTAAATAAAATATTAGCAATAACAAAATTATCAGCTAACGTAAATCTAAAATGGTGCTACCTTCTTCATTAATCAATCCAAAATCGTAGCCACCATGAATATTTCTAAAATCTTCTACCACTCTATCATGTCTATTCAAATCTCCTCCAATAAAAATTCTTTCTTCAACAGATATCATTTATATTATTTCTTCTAGGTCATTCCAAATTTCTTCTTTTGAACTTTATCTAAACTCACTTGAAGAGCATAAACACTAATAACATTAAAAATCTTAGTATCAACAACAACTTTTAGGACTATTATTCTATCTCCAATTCTATTAATTTTTATAACAATATATTTCAAACACTTATCTAAAATTACATCTACGCCATTTCTAGTGCGACTCCTACATGAATACCAAAGTTTAATACCCAAGCTATCAATCTCTTTAGTTTTTTCTCCAATCCATTTAGTCCCTTTAATGCATAAGTAATTTATCTTTCTATTAACCATAATATCTACCAATTCTATTAATTTACCTGTGAGAGTACCTATTTTCCAAGATCCTATATTAATATTAGTTTCATGAACTAACTTCTTTGACCACATCTGTCCATAATGTGAGAACATTTGCTTATTTGACACTACACTCAGGTACCGATGTAGCGACCGTTGCACAATTTTCATTATATTCATATCATACAACACATTGCTTCTAAAAAATGTCCTGACATTTACACAATGATTTAAATGATTTATCATGATTTTTTGACAAACTGTTACACTGGTTGTCGACTACTAAACACAACTCTCCAATTTTCGCATCCGGGACTTGGAACCCGACAATGGCAGTGGGAAATTTCACAAAAGTCTCAAAATATAGTGGCTGGATTTGACCAGTTTAGTATACCTTGAAAGTCAAAGATATTAGAGATGAGAAAAACGAAAAGGGAACTTAGATCTTATTCCCTTGTTTCATTCAATAGGAAAAATACATATTTATAGATGCTACAATGCATAAACTATCAGCTCTATCATTAAAGCATAATTAATGGGGGACTCTACGAACAAATAGTGACTGATTCCTAAGGTAGATTATTATTCTGCGGATTATTTAATTAAAGAACGCATAATGTTGAGGAGAAGTAAGCGTGAGTCACAACAGGGCGTCCTTACCAGATTGCTAGTCTCCTAGCTGAGACTATATGTTACTCGTGTAGTATGTTGGAAGTTTGGTTATCAAACTGTGATTGATCAAGAACTTTCGACAGGATATCGAATATCTAAACTTTTGTCGGAGTGTAATATATTTGAATGAACTTTTTCTTTATAAAAATATCTATCAATTTCAACAAGCTTAGTTCTATCATAGTGAATTAAATTCTTAGCAATACTAATTGAAGCTTAGTTATTATATATCATTATTATTGATTTTTTACTGTGAATCTTTAGGTCATTAAAAAACCGATTTAATAGCATTCTACAGATTTCACGAGCCGTGACAATAAATTCTACAACAGCACAACTGTTAGCAACCATCGCACGTCTTTACTTCTCAAGCTTACTAAATTTCCCTTTACAAATAAACAGTAGCCAGCGTTGAATTTTCATGTACATCTCCAAGTTCAACTAATTATTTAAAGCTTCCTAAATTCTGTTGCATGCAGACATTGGAAAGTTTAGTTATAAAAGCACTAAAATGAGAAGATAAGTTTTTTTAAGAGATGTATTTGCCGATCGAACATTCTGTACAATATTAACATCATTTTTGCACCTTGCCCTTGAGCAATCAAGATATCAAGGTCAAAATAGTGCTGCGTGTGATTTTATCATGAAGAAATGCTTGGTTCACAAATGCTTGTTGGATTTTCCTATTATCTATTATAAACCATGCCTTTATATCAAATGAGATCATTATGGTCAAGAGACTGAGCTTCAAGGAGATCTGGGAGAGGTAAACTGAGAGGCTTGGATGAATACAAAATTCATTTATGATGAGTGTTGGGGTACTCCCGCTGAATGTTAGTTTTGGGAAAGCATGGCTAGTTTTTAAAAAATATTGCATGGATAGTATTGTAACATTTATCCGTCTTAAAATAGTAACATTTATATCTTACTGGTTGGGAGAATAATTCTACTTATTTCATGCAAGAGATGGGATGCGCCCTGAAGTGAAACACCAAAAAGACTTCAAATTAAATAATGGAGACAAGTCGAATATGGGATATGCTTTGATCAGAACTCGGCAAAAGGTTTTGAATTTCAGAATTTATGATGGAAATAGATTAATGAGATATTTAGTATTGAGGATGGCTTTTCCCCAATAATATTTTGGAACCTCACTAGCGATCATGATGGGTTAAGCAACTTTCAAAAGATGGCTATTTTTCATTTAACAATTATATTCTTCTGAGAAGTACACATGCAAGAGCTCTAGTTGAAAAAAGGTAGTCCCTAAGAACAACATGGAAATATTCTGCCCATTAACAATCACTAGCACTTGAATTTAGATTTTAAACTGGGTTTGTATATAGAAATGGAACTTTTAACAATGTGAAAAACTTCAGATTTATTATTTATTAAAAAAATCAAAGTAACGCTAACATAAATGATATGAACCACCTAACCCATAGATATTGGTAACACAAAATGGACCCTAAATGCATTATAAATGATATAAAAAGGGCAATAAACTTTATAGTGATTGCTAGGATAAGTGTCATGGTGTTTTCAAAATTGATAAATTCTACACTTATATAATCCAAGAATTTTACAATTGAAAAAATATGCAAATAATGTTTTGAGACATATAAAGCTTAGATGATCATGATGGATGTGGCATAATATGATTGCAATCTCTTTATAATAAGCTACAAACCGAGTATATTTTATTAATAATGTAGAATCTTCTTAAGCATTAAAGAGAAAGAGTTAATCATCCACATTGTCAATTTGATATTTACAGAATGGGAAAATAATTAGTATCACAATTCATATACTCGATAATTTTTTTGATTGATCAATGCTTATTGAAAAATTTAGAAGCCAATAATACTGAGTTTAAGTTTATGAAATTTGAGATATTATTTCTTCCAATACTATTAAGAATAGTCCCCGACCATTTACATTGGTCCGTTTTAGTCCCAGAGTTCGTAAAAATATCAAAAAAATGTCTGGACTATATTAAAATTGAGCTTTAATAGACCTCAATGAGGACCAGTGCAACCCCCATTTAAAAAGTCAAGAGACTATTTTGACAGTTTATAAACTATGAGACTAATAGTCCCCGATTATATTAAAATTGAGCTATAATAATCTTCAATGAGAACTATTTCAATCCCCATTTTAAGATTATGATGTCTATTTTGACATTTCTATGAACTCTGGGACTGAAATAGCCCCATGTAAATAGTCGGAGACTATTTTGACAATTTACTCGAAAACAGTGATCTATTGAGTATTCATTATAATAGAGATATATTTTGTGAAATAAGGAGACATCCCCAATTATATGTTCTGATGCTCCTGAGTCAATAATCTGTAACCGGTTTTTATTAATTTTTGAATCATACCCATTCAAAGGCCATATACTTTTAAGGAGTTGGCCCAATACGGATGTCAATTTTGACCTTTTTATATCATTCCCAAAAGGTGTTTGCATTATCAATTTTGACCTTTCGGGAATGGATCCTATGGGGATCCAATGCTTCCATCATTTAAGACTGGCCAAATAATCAAGAGGTTGTACAACTCTCAATTGCAAGGCTGTAGTCATTCATGGCTGACAAGCCCATCATATATTTCTTAGCATTAGTGATTAAGAGCTAAAAATAGGTTCTCAAAAAAGTATGTTAGGGCTTCTTTTTTCTTTTTTGTTTTTTTTTTTACCACTTTTTTCCCAAAAAAAATGAAATGTCTACATATTTTAGACAGTAATTACACTCGCTATCACTGAGAATGATCCAAGGTCTAACCTGACTAATATAAAGAAAAAGGGACAATCTTCCTTGGATGGATTTCTTTAAGTGCCATTATCACCCATCTACCAAGTTACATTTGCGTTGCACAACTGATGAAAGATGATTGGGTTAAGTAGAAACCAATAAAATTACAGAACAGATTGACTTGGAGCAAATATAAGTACAAACGACGCACACTAACTTTCGAAAAGGTGTCTAAATTCCTGAACGTCATTAGGAAGATTAGAGAATGATAAAAAAAGTGAAATACCTTTCCTGTTTAAATTACACCTTGTATTCATCAACACGGAACCATTTCGTAGAAGACCACTTGTTTCCTCTAATCACAGGGCATCCGCCTAAAAAAGAACCAAGTTATAAAAATATGCTAATTTCATTTGGAAGCAATCTATAGGCAAGAACTGAAAAGTAAAAACTTGGCAAGTATAAGACATCTGATGAAATAGTTTTTTCCAAAGCAGTAAAACATTTAAATTGCTTTATACTGAATAACTTTGTGAAGCAGAATACTTGAAGAGAACACAAGAATGACTAACCATGCAAACTATATGGATCTAACGTTGCATCAGGCTTCATGCTCCAGAAAAGCAATGCATCACCCATCATTGGTCTAACAGACAAACCGCCTTTTCCACACTCGGATAATTCGTTATACCATGGCAAAGAACTGCTGTTTATTTTGGCTGATGGAAATACTGTCTCACCACCTTCCTCAACATCAGAACTAAATTTTAACCAAAAAAAAGAGGCAAAAGTCACAGTCAAAGAAGCAGTAAGTGTTTAATTGTTGCAAGAGATAGATCAAGTGAAAAATCTGAATGAGTTCCATACAGATACATAAGTACAGTAGCTATGCGCTGACCCCCATTCTTAGTGTTGAACTCATCAAGGAAGTAATCATAGTGAGATTCATATTTTTGACCGACTTCATAATGGAGAACCTGAAGGCCCTCGCCATTCTCTGTGAAACATCATCAACCAAGGCCATTGGAAAATGAACATAAAAACAGGAAAAGAGGAAATATTGGATCTATCTAGCAAGGGTAAGCTGAAATGGCATGCTTTACTTGCACAAACAATGTGCACCTCAGACCTAAGTGTCTTGCTAATCTAAGAGGACAAAAAACAACCTTGTTGGCTTATGCTTTCAAGAAAATTGATTTTATTGTAATAAGAATAAGATACAGGATGAGAGATAATTTTAGGAGTTGGGGGGTTGGAAAAAGGGAGAGAGGAAGTCAGACATTGATGACCAAGGTACAATTCTTAAACATCTTTATGTATTTCTGCATATTTAAAACCAATTTTTAACCTAATCTACAGATCTTAATGTGCATCAGTGTGAATCTCACACACTATGGTTATGCCTCATAATCTTGTCAGCTTCCAAAAAAGCACAAAAAAAAAAAACAAAAAAAAAAGGAAAAAGACTTCTAAGAGATTCAACAGAGATAATTAGGTGGTAGAAACCCTTATCAGGCCTTCATTGCCGTTTGACTTGCTATATCTTATAAAAGTTATTGTCAAGAACTACTTGACCGAGCGGCTCTTTTCGGTGGAATGAACGGAAAGGATGCAACCAATGATTTGAACAAAGGGCGCTTAAATATTTATGCATGGAAGTCAAATACTCAGATGGCCTTTGATTACTTTTATCAGGACTTGTTGTAGGAAACTACAATGAATGCCGCTGAACTATAAAGGTAATAAATCTATCATAATAATAAATGTTAGGAAGATCTACATGCATCTCAATACTATCTAACTCTAAACTACATGTATATATATATATATGATCTAACTATAAACTTCAATTTTTACATATATATAAGACACCTTGCCTAAGCATGAAAAGATGTATTTCACTTTTTGAATAGATAAAAGAGTGAAAATTTTCACGTGACAGGTAAGATTTGGGTGGTATAAATGTAAAAATTAAAGTTTAGGTGTTAGATATGTAAATGCATAAGATCCAGGCGGTATGTATGTAATTCCTCAATATTTTAACATGAAATACGTAGCCAGTTAATTATGTCAGGTATTCCAAACAAGAAGTGTATTCCGGCGACAATTAGAATACCTGCCACAAGCAAAGTTGACCGAAATAAAAACATTGAGAAAATAGGTTTTCATTAAATTTGTAGGCTTAAACTAAGCTCTCAACTGAGGTAAAGCTAACTTATCCGCAAAAACAGGTTCAGATAAAACACACCACGCTCTCGAATGTTCTCTTTCAGCTAATTCTAGAGCATTCATCAATTCTACAGGATGCCAACTATCTCAATAAAAAAAGATTGCTCATCTAGTTCAAAAAAACTACCATGGTTCTATTAAATAAGGTTTGAATATATACCCTCAACTAAGAAGATATAAACCCGCAAAGAGAGAAACATATGTTGAGAACCGGATTTTATTTAGGGTCCTATTCGTAAAAAGAGAATATTGAAGAAGTTTAGGGGTTTATTTGTAAAACATTGTAATTATCTTATTTAAGCCCACGTTATGAATGAACAAATGGATAATTCTTGCTTTATAGTATCAGAACTAACCTGAGCTATCTCGAAGAGAAGGGCTTCGACATATAGAGACTCGCATCTGCCAGAGATCATGATGAACAGAGACTCGCAAGCTCGCGGGATCTTTGTAGCATCACAAAATAGACGTTGTTTGGAATTTCTGGGGAAGTAGTGTGGGACACACAAGATACAATTGCGATTGAGGGAAGTGATACAGTCGCAATCAGAGGCGCTGAGAGGGGCACAATACAGTCGCGATCAGAGGCAATAAGAGGGATGCGATACAGTCACGATTAGAGGCGTTGAGAAGGCAGCAGAGGATTGTAGCTTCCAGAGATTCGTAACTCCCGTTCTTCTGCTTCAAGTTCTTCATGGCTGATTCAAGCAGGGCTGGCAGAGAGACCATGTCTTGATCACATATGTGATAGCAGCTTAAAAACACAAATGCTCAAATTCAGGTTTGATTTGTGCGATCTAGACTTAGATCCTTATGATTGAGGAATTGAAGAGACCAAGATGTTATGGGAGGTAAAGAATTTGAGCTTCTACGGAAAATAGATCTTGAGGTTTTGAAGGTCTTGGTCGGGTTTATATAGGGTGCTAGCATCTCGATGGGAGCCCACGATCTCAACATGTACTCTGACGAAGGTAAAGCTAGATCTCCCTCCCGTGATTCTGAAGATTGATGGACAGGCCATGTATCTGAGTTGATCGCGTCGGATCGAGGCTGCTCTGGTAAGGAAGAGACTAGAGGGATATCTAACGGAAGTAAAAACTGAGCCAGAGGGTGATAATGCTGAAAGGGATGAGTGAAAGACCACACATATCTTACTTTATATAGTGTTTTTATACACATTTTTATACATATTTTTGAGATATTACACTTTAATGAAAGATAATTGTGTGTTTTTCTTTCAGGTACAATCAAATGGATGAAAAATGCTAAAAGAGTGAAAAAATGTCAAATTTAGAGCAAAAATGAAGAAATGTGCAAAAATGAACTGGGGCGTCTAAGCGCCCAAGACAGATGCATAAGCGCCAGGTACCCTACGCTTAAGTGCCAAACGTAGTTATGAGATGAATTATTTAATTTAGACGGATTTTTGAAGAGATGTTTGAAACAACTCTTCATAAAAATGTGGGAAATAACGCATGAACACGAAAATTCATTTATTTGGCTTTTGAGGAAGCAACTTCTAGAAGACTCGTTGAATGGAGACACCTTTTTGAAGAGACATCAAGACACCCCTTGGATTTTTACAAGAAAAGACTTAGATTTTCCAAGAGAGGAGGTCAGTCACTCATCAACTTTACAACCATCATCCATCTAAGTCTCTACCGCAGCCGACCACTTTTCTTTTTATTTTAAGTTTTAGTTTTTATTGTGAGTGAAGAAAATTCAAGGGAACTTCAAGACATTTTGTGTAGATGATTTGAGATAAGTGTTTATCTTTGTGACTACACTTGGTTTTAATTTAGATTTCTTGTTTGTGTGCATCATTTCTACTTTTAAACTCATGTGTGAGTGTGTTTTCTCCATGAATTCTAAGTAGTTTTCTTTATCTTTTTCCTTAAAATGATAAGTGATTAAGTGTTGAAAGAAAGTTGTGTGAATTATTAGGCTTCAATGTTGGAAGAAGTTGTGATGATTTAAAACCTTGCAATTCATTTACTTCTTGATTTGACCAATTAAGATGTTAATACCGGTTGTGAGAACATGTAAGATCCGAGATGGTATTATCTCAGTCAACAAATGGTTAGAATCACATATTGATTTCATGAATGAGAATGTAGTTCATGGGGTTGAGTGCAAATAAACAGGGAAATAAACTTTTCAAGGGTGTAGAATTAGAGAACTTTAGAGTGACAGACTAAAACCCCCAATTTGATTTATAGTTTTAGGTTTTTATACGATATGTTTGCCCCCAGATGGAGGGAGAAGAGATAATTCTAGAGTGAGGGCTAGCATCTTCCCTGCCTAACCGGTCTTCAACACTCAGGCTTTGGCCTTTTGGGCTCCAGCATTTTCAGACTTCGGCACTCTCGGGCTTCGGCTCTCTTGGGCTTCAACAATCTCAGGTTTCGGCCTTTCGGCCTTCGGCATTTTCAGGCTTGGTATTTTTGGGCTTCGGCACTTTCAAGCTTCGACATTATCGGGCTTCGGCACTATCGGGCTTCGGCACTTTTATGCTTCAGCCCTCTTGGGCTTCAGCACTCTCAAGCTTCAGCCTTTCGGGCTTCGACACTTTCAGGCTTCAATATTTTTGGGCTTCGGCACTTTTGGGCTTCAACATTTTTATGCTTCGACATTTTTAAGGCTTCGACACTCTGAGGCTTCGGCACTCACTGCTTGAGGATTTTTAGTCCCGACAATGTTATCAGTTTATTGTTGGCAAATTGATGCTTCCTGATCAGTCAGCATCAATTTGAGGGGGGGTGTAAATCAGGAAGGATGGAAATCAGACAGCTAAATTAATAGTTTTCTATAATTAGAAGTTTGCTTATTTCCAATATCTTTATTCTGATATATTTCCCTTTTAGCTGAATATTTAGATTAGGAATATGTATTATTAAATCACCTAAAATAGATTATATGCACTTTATTTTGTACCTAAAATAGATTGTAAGATTGTTATTTAATGGAATGAAAGCAAAGGGAAAAGGCAATCGATCCTATTCAGTATTCAGTCTATTTTTCTCAAAACTTTGACAATATGATTCCTCGTCCTTCTCCTAACCCAACAACTTTAAGGAGAACATCTCGTAGCAATGTGGAATATCCTCCAAATTATTGTGGGTGAAAACACGACATTGCTAACTTTATTTCATATTCTAACATATCTCTTTTATATGGAGCATGTTTTGTATCTTTAGACACTGTCTCTATACCCAAGTGTTAACAGGTTGTTTAGGAGGATCCCAATTGAAAATTGGCCATGCATGAAGAGCTTAGGGATCTCAATGAAAACCGAGCTTGGGAGATAGTGCCAGTACCAACCAAGAAAAGGGAGTTGGGTGCAAGTAGATCTTCACAGTTAAAGAAACTTTAGAAGAGGAGCGATACAAAACATGACTAGGGGCGAAAAAGTACAGTAAAACATTGACAATGAAGAAACATGACTAGAGGCGAAAAAGTACATATGACATTGACTATAATGAAACATTGCACCAATGACAAAGATGTGCACAATGAGGACACTGATTTCCCTGACAGTGAATGGTGAGTGGAGGTTACACCAATTTAATGTGGAAAATATATTTTTTCATGGTGAGTTACTGAAGGAGGTTTATACAGAGATACTGTCAGAATTAAGTACAATCCAGAAAGTAGGCAAGGTGTGTAGGCTCAAAAAGTCATTGCATTGCTTGAAGCGGTCTCTTAAAGCTTGGTTTGAAAAGTTTAGAAAGACTATGGAGGGCATGAGATATCTGCAGATCAATGCAGACTATATGGTGCTCTTTCGATAACATGATGGCCACATCACTATCCTTGCCATGTATGTTGATGACATTATTGTTACTGGTGATGATGATACAAAAATTACCTAACTAATGGTAAAATTAAGCAATTAATTTGAGGTGAAAGATCTTGGAGAACTCAAATACTTTCTTGTGATTAAAGTGACGTGTGGACTAGAAGGGATAATCTTGATACAGAGAGTATATACTAGATCTCCTCATGGAAACAAGCATATTGGGGTGTAAACCTGCAGGACCAGAAGGCTAAACTGAGTGCAGAGGCAGGAGAACCCGTTGATCGTGAGAGGTACCAGAGATTGGTGGGTCGTCTGATCTATCTGTGTCACACTCGACCCGACATGTCTTTTGCAGTAAGCGTGGTGAGCCGCTACATGCATGATCCAAAAAAAAGTTTATATGAATGCGGTGAATCAGATTTAGAGGTACTTGAAGAGTGTACCAGACAAGGGGTTGATATTAAGAAAGAATAGAAATACAAACATTGAGGGTTTTTGAGACGCTGACTGGGCAAGTTGCGCAGATGACAGAAGATCTACCTCAAGATACTGCATGTTTGTAGGGGCAACTTGGTCTCTTAGAAGAGCAAAATATAGTTTGTAGTAGCAATGCAACGACAAAGGCAGAGTACAGGGCCATGACTTGCTGAGATGATGTGGTTGAGAGCCTTTTTAATCGAGCTCAAGGTGGATCAAGGAACTCAAATGAAATTATGGTGCGACAACAAGTCAACAATCAACATTGCCAACAACCCGATACAACACGATAGAATCAAACATGTGGAGATTGATAGATTCTTCATCAAGGAAATGCTGAATGATAGGCTAATAGAGCTAAATCATGTAGCCACTGGAGAGCAAGTGGTTGACTGCCTCATTGAAGGGTTTAGTTCATTAGATTTGTCTAAGTTATGTGACAAGATGGGCTTAGTGGATATATTTTAGTGGATATATTCTGCCCATCTTGATGGGGAGTGTTGAGAATTGAACCTTATTTAGGGTCGTATTGGAAATAAGAGAATATCGAAAAAGTTTAGGGGCTTATTTGTAAAATGTTGTAATACCCAATTTATGCCCATGCTATGAATGAACAGGCTAGGTTTTGTACAATTATTTATTTAACATAAGATCAGAAGGCTTCTCAAACAAGCTAGTAGCAGGTCAAACCAAATCAAGTGATGGAAAACAATAATGGAAGAATGAAAAAGTTTTAAATCAACCTATTCATATACTAAAAATGTTTCAATTTGATAAGATTTTACAGGTTTACATAAACTTGAATTGTAATAAAACTACTTAATCATAGGTACTGCAAAGGATGGTTTGAAAGGGCAATCCTTAGAAAAAAGAAGATTCTGCTGTAAATAAAAATATATATCCAAATAACATACCGACAGGTAAAAAAGTGAAATCTGATAGTCGTTTCTCAATAGAGCGAATCATCTTGTCTCTGCCTCTTTTGAGAAATGTGCCAGAACTAGTTCGAACCCTGCATAAAATGAAAAAATAAGAAACTCTCCAATAAAGTCACAAAATTGAAGACGAAAGGCCAAAATAGTAATCCACAAACCTGCTATCCTTGCTGTGGCCAGTTGCGCTGTCAACAACAGTTGACTTCTCCATATTAGGCTTTGCCAATTCAATTAAGTAGTTGCATTCCTCATTAGACTAGCCAAGAAAAATAGTCAAAATCATTTCAAAGGAAGTAGTCCATTGGATATCATCAACAATATCTAATACTACGCTAGGAGTATAATCAGCTTCTACAGGAGATACACTCATAGTTCACCACTTAAACAGAAAGGTAGAGCTTAAAGTGGCAATGCTTATTGAAAATTAGATGAAAACCTCCATACAGGATTAAAAGTCCTCAGATGGATATTACCAAGAGAACATGGTAAACAGTTTTAAAGAGGGAAATGATGAATTTTGTAATTATTCCTTACACTAGTTCAAACCTATTCAACATCCACGATGTCATTTAAGTCATCGGCTTGACTTTTAAGATACTTTGTTAAAGACAACCTCATCAAATTAGGTGACTTCTATCCCTATGACTGCTTCATTAAACTGAAGTCTATGGAAATTTCGAAGGTTTATAAATACTATGAAGCAACAATGACTAATGTTTCAAAAGGTTAAGCTTTCCCCGTGGAGAGTTGCTGCGCTGCATAAAAAGTAACAGAAAAAGCAGAATGGGACGTGTTAGGTGTCAAAATTTTGAGAAAAAATAGGTTGAAATCTGAATAGGCTCGATGCCTTTTCCCCTTGCTTTCATTCCATTAAATAATAATCTTACAATCTATTTTATGTAAAAAATATTTTGTATAATCTATTTTAGGTAACTTAATCATACATATTCCTAATCTAAATATTTAGCTAAAAAGGAAATAAATCATAATAAAGATACTGGAAATAATTTAAATAAGGAAGCTCCTAATTTAGCTGTCTAATTTCCGTACTTCTTGATTGATATCCCCCTTCAAATTGATGCTGACTGATTAGGAAACATCAATTTACTAACAAGAAACTGATAACACTGCCGGAACTAAAAAATCCTTAAGCCGTGAGTGCCGAAGCCAAGAACAAAGAAAAGCAAAAAATACTTTATCATTGTCGTCCAGAAATTTGAATCATAGCCACAAGAAGGATCCTCTTCCAGTTATACGATCCAAATGCTACCAATCATAGTCCACAAATAGGATCCAGTTACACAATCCAAATGCTATCGATCATAGCCTACAAGTAGGATTCGCGTCCTGATCCAAATGCTACAATTATAGCCCAAAAATAGGATCCAGTTACAAGATCCAGATGTTATCGATCATAGCCTAGAAGTAGGATCAGCGTTCTGATCCAAATGCTACCGATCATAGCTCACAAATAGGATCTAATTACACGATCCAGATGTTATCGATCATAGTCTCAAGTAGGATCCGCGTCCTGATCCAAATGCTACTGATCATAGCTCACAAATAGGATCTAATTACACGATCCAAATTCTATCGATCATAGTCTCAAGTAGGATCTGCATCCTGATCCAAATGCTACTGATCATAGCCCATAAGTAAGATCCGCGTCCTGTTATATGATCTAAATGTTATTGATTCTTTCTGCGATGACGAGGACGATTTGTTCCTTGATCTTCACGGCAAAAGTGTTGAAGCCGAGATGGCGAAGCCGTGGGTCTAGAAATGAGTATTGAAGCCTTCAATCTTTGAGTGCGACAAAGAAACCGAAGTCGAAGTTGACGAAACTGAAGCGAAAGTGCAGAAGATCTAAAGTTGTTGCGAAAGAGATCACTCCTAAGAAAAAAAAAGCAAAAGCTTCCTTTTTTTTAACCAGTGGGAAACACTTCAGTTCGATTTCATGGAAAGAATCCTCATTCGCATAGATCGGCAACAGAGCAGAAATATATGAGAAGGAGAAGAAAACCGGGAAAAGAAGCTACAGAATAACGCGACAGTACAAGTTCAAGGAAACAAATTTCCTATAAACGTCAACAAAAAGGCTCAGCCACCGCATGCTTCCGCTACAAATGCACTGAATACTAGAAAAAAAATCTATTCTCGCCTCCAAACATGAGGAAACCAGCCAAAAAGATCAAATCTTGAATGCAAAACTCAAAGCTTTTAAAGGGAATATAGATCGGATGAAAAGATTGAGTGCGCTATGGGAATCTTACTAGAATTCACAAACTCAAAATAGAGAAAACTGAGGAGGCGAGAAGGAAACAGAAAACCTGAACCACTGTCCAGCGAAGCGGACGAAGCCGAAGATCTTGGGTTTGCCAAAGTTTGAACGAAGGAGAGACTCCGTCGAGACTGGTTGAGTCGAACAGAAAGATGAAGTAAAACGAAGACAACATAGGCGAAGAAATAATGAGACGACGAGCAGACGAGCGAGAATCAAGACAAAGAAATAGTTCCTCCCTTCTAGTCCCGCAAGAGGCCGGCGGGAAGAGAGTTTTGACGGTTCTCCAACGATTATCGGTGATTAGCGCAAAAATTTGGCACTTAAACCATCTCAAAGTTTTGAGAAAAAATAGACAGAAATCTGAATAGGCTCGATGCCTTTTCCCTTTGATTTCATTCCATTAAATAATAATCATACAATCTATTTTAGGTACAAAATATTCTATATAATCTATTTTAGGTAATTTAATAATACATATCCCTAATCTAAATATTCAGCTAAAAGGGAAATAAATCATAATAAATATATTATAAATAATTTAAATAAGGAAGCTCCTAATTAAAGAAAACTCCTAATTTAGCTGTCTAATTTCCGTTCTTCCCGATTGGCATTAGGTCAGAAAGCTTTATTATGGCCACTTCCAAGAATAGCTGCAATGAAGCTTGCACTGGACAGGAGTTGTTTTTTTCTTTCCAGGATGTCACGATGCATTTTTACAGACAGGAAATTTTAAGGGACAAAAATAAGCATGTTAGTATATCATCCTACCGAAGCCCTATAAACAACAGACCTTTCATATTTTCACATCCTTTGAATCCCTATTGAGGGAGCCACCACCTGACTTCATTCATTGCTATAAAAAGCTACAATGGAGGTTCATCTCCCTAATGTCCTCACGCTATCTCATGAAGTTGGGCGGCAAGGCACTTGTCATTTCATGTCATCATAAAGGTCATTTTTCCTAGTTTTTAAAAAGTATTTATTTGATATTTTGTTGTTTCTACACCAAACAATTCTTCAGGCCTAAAGCATTTAGCTTCTGATTATGAGATTTGTTCTTTTCACGGGCTACATTGTACCAAATATATGTTTGTGCTACTTCAATGTACTTTTAAGGGTGGAACAAATATTTTTTGTGTTCATCCTCTACTTTTCATATTATTCTTTTTAATGGTTGTGAAACCAAATGGAACTCCCTTTTTTAATTTATTTTTTACTTTTTCTATTCTTTTTATTTATTTTGTACAGTAGAGCTTCTTTGCATGGATATATTTAAGCCTCAGATGGATGTATTTCTTTCCATTCATTTTATAAATATTTATATTACAACAATAACAATAAAACCTTTAACCCACTAAGAGGGATCGATTACATGAGTCATTTTTTTTCATTGTGTCCTATTGAGCGTCATACTTTAATTTTTTAAATATTTATATTAAAGTTTAATATTTAATATGGAACTAAAAGAAAGTAAGGACCTTCATCACATTTTCAACGAAAAAGTTGAATAGAAAATTTTAACAAATGCATAGAGCTTACTTTAACTTCACCCATCATTTGCAGTGTTCCAAAATACAAAAAAATTTTGAATCATAATATCATGGCAAAAAACTAGTCATCATGGATCTTAAAACTATTGAATTTAATTAATTGCAACACATAACGGATCAATTAAAACTTATGTTACACTCATCTAAGAGAAAACCTATTAGGTATGAAACCCATCCTAACTACAAACTTGGTCAAGATATCCGGACTCAATTTTCTCCAACAACTTCCAAACCACAACTTCCTATAAAAACTTTTCTACAACTCAACCTACCATACCAACAATAATAGCCCACCCAAACAAGTCGCAATTCACAATTATGTAATAAGCTACAACAAGCAAATCTCGATGACAACTATAAGAAAAATCATAAATATAAAATTTTAAAAGCCTCGTTTTAAGGAGAAACTTCAAAATATTGACTATCCTATAAAGACAAAATCTTTTTTATTTTCTGGAAATATTTGAATCTTCTTTATCTTCATATATACACATGTAAATAATTCATTGGTAATAAACATACTACCCCTGCATCATCTCTAAATTCCAATCTACACTGTCCATCCCTACTCCATCTATTTCTCACAAACTACCACAAATCACTTATCAAATCTCTTTCCTGCAATTATATATAATTCTTTAAGGCTTCCACCAGCACATGATTGGGTTAAGGTTTAGAAGTTTAATAATAAGCTACAATAAAAAAACATCTTAATGGTGGTAATGGTGTTCATGGTATTGTATTAACAATAACCAAATTTAGCAAACTTTTATCTTAAATTTGCCATAATTTTTAAAATTCTAAAATCTATCTGACACACTTGCATTCTAGAAGACAAGCAATAAAGTCATGCTAAATGAAATAAGCAAAAAATCAAAATAACATTAAATTCATTCACTATTGATTAGATTATAGTTTCTTTAAAAAAAATTATAGCCGTCCGTTATAAAAGAGATGGGCAAAATTATAATAGTACAAACTCTTACCTATAAAGATATTGTCTACTTTAGGCCAAAAGACTTATAATTTTATCTTCTTGGTGTAACTTCCCAAAAAGTCACCCAACACAAACGTGTTCCCGTACGAGCATGCTTAACTTTGGAGTTTCTAATAAAATTTTTCCGTTATACCATAAAACTTCTAGATGTTTAAGAGTTTAGCATCTTTCTACTTAATAGATTTCACAATCTTTCTCACATAAATTGCATGTCCTCATCAATATCCTTAACCCACAAATTATCCAACAAGCAGATAAAATTTAAAAGGTGGCCCCAAGATATTCAAAAGGAACATCCCACCATGAAATTCCTTTTCTCGTCTAATAGCTCACAATGCAAAGCATTTTGTTAGGTATGTTACTTAGTTCTCATATTCAGGCTGGTCTATTTCCCTAATAATATTCATAATTGCCCAACTCTCATCTATCAAGATATTATATGCTTACCCTAGTGGCCTCACAATTTTGTCCCATTTATGAAACTTTCCAAAAGGTTTAGGGTTTAGGTTCAAGTGGTAGCTCACATTGGTGCAACTTCCTGATGATATCCTTATTGAAGTGTGGAAATATCTAGGAGATTTGGAAGTTTCTTGGCTTACTAAACTCATTAATTTTATTTTACAACTAAAAAGATGCTCGGGGAGTGGACAATAAGTATTTTGGACCTCATTTTAAAGAATAAAAGAGATGCAAAAGAGTGCACAAATTATAGAGGAATTAAGTTAATGTGTCATATTTTAAAATTATGGGAGAAGGTAATTGAACATAAGTTAAAATGTGATACAAAGATTTCACATAATCAATTTGGATTTATACCGGCCAAGTCTACTATGAAAGTTATACATTTATTTGGAGGTTTGATGGAGAAGTAAAGAGAGAGTACGGAGGATCTACATATGATTTTATTGATTTAGAAAAAACTAACGATAAAGTTCCAAGAGAAATTCTTTGGAGAGTTCTAGAAAAAAAATGTGTTGATATGACTTATATTCAAGTCATTAAAGATACGTATACTAAAGTTGTTACTTGTGTCCGAAGAGGAGGATTGACCAAGTATTTTCCTATTTTAGTTGGATTACATCAAGGATTGACTTTAAGCCCATATCTTTTTGCTTTAGTTATGGATGTTCTCACTGGACAAATATAGGAGGATGTACCTTGGTGTATGCTTTTTGCTGATGATATACTTATTGTGAATAAGACTAGTGGAGTTCAAGGAAAACATGAACTATGGAGGCTGATATTGGAGTCTAAAGACCTTCGTTTGAGTAGATCTAAAACTAAATCCATGGAATATAATTTTAGTAGTAGTGGCCCTAGTGACAAATTTATAACTATGAATGATTGAATCATTAAAAGGTGTGAAAGTTTTAGACATCTCGGGTTGTGATATAGATGGGGATGTTATTAGTAGAATTCAGGTTGGTTGGTTGAAGTGGAGAAATACAACAGGTCTTTTGTATGATAGAAAAGTACCACTTAGACTTGAAGAAAGATTTTATAAGATGACAGTGAGACCTGCAATAGTTTATGATGCATAATGTTGGCCTTTAAAAGATAAGCATAAAACAAAGTTTATTGCTGAGATGAGAATGCTAAGGTGGATGAGTGGCTTGGCACTCAGAAACAAAATGCGAAATAAATCTATCTGCGAAAGGGTTGGTGTAGCTCCAGTTGCACACAAGATTGGAAAAAGTCGTCTAGATGGTCTCGTGACATTAAACGTCGACCACCTAATAATGTGGTTAGGAGAGTAGATGTTTTAGATTCAACTATGATAAGAAAGGCAGAGATGGACCTAAAAAGACTTGAGCATATTGTATAAAAATGATCTTAATCTATTATAATTAAATGAAAATATGACACTCAATAGGACACAACAGAGAAAAAAAGATTCATGTAGCTGACTACTTAGTGGGATAAAGGCTCAATGTAGTTGTTGTTGTTGTTGGTGCAACTTTCCAAAAGGTCACCCATCCAAATGTGCTCCCGTAAAACATGCTTAACTTTGTAATTTCTTAAAACATTTCAACGGCTACACTAAAAGTCACCTCGATGATTAAGAATTTAACTTCATTCTACTTAAGAGGTTTCAAAAAATGTCGATTCAAACATAAATAACAAAAAGTCAAGCTCAATTAATCTTCTTTGATTCACATTTTAAGTTTCCAAATCTAGTTGCAATTGAGTAAAGCTAACTTTAATTTTGAATACACTTGAGCGCGCGCTTGCGCACATGTCTGCATCATCACATAATTCAATAAAAAAATTTGAACTAGCTCAAATAAATTAATTGAATTTATGTTAGGCTGAAACTCAAACTAGTTTGGTTTCCACTTTCTAACATGTATGCCAATGTTATATCTATGAACAAAAGATTAGAACTTCAATTAGTGGTTAAGTTCTCAAGTCAACTATCAAAATTGTTTGACATAATAAAATGATCAAAATCCAATAATTTTTCCACAGAGAAAAATTCAACTGTCTAAGTATTGTAATAAGACATTTCCAACTCTTTTTAAAAAAGCAAGTAAAACAAAGTGAGAGAATCTTTTTGAAACAGAGATATTGTCTAATAATTTTGCTTAGTGATGTAATATTAATGAATTCTTTAATGTTAATTTAAAATCAAAATAAATTTCATTTCATTTCATTCATTAGTGATTAGATCATAACTTCAAAAAAAGAGTTGTAGTCCTCTTTAATTAAAAGGAGGTATTCAAAAAAAGCATTTGTGTGTGTAATTATTAAAAAACCAAACCATATAGGAATGACAAGAATTAATTTTTGATTAGGCTTACCGATATTTGATTTTAAAATTTATGATTCTAGTTGAAATTGGGTAAGCCAAGCTTAATTTTGAAAGTCTCAAGCACATTTACAATGTATCATAAAAGATATAAAAATACAAACTTATTCAATAAAAAATTATTATATACTATTGGAGAGTTAACTATATAGTATTGGAGTAGCCTGAAGCTATTTGAAAGTCAATACATTTTTGAAATCACAATTAATTTTTGATGCATCAAAGTCATTTGATGTGAAAATTTCAATGAAACTGATTGATAATCAAACAACATAAAAAACTCATGAAATAAAATACATTAAGCTCACGAAAGCACCAACAACTAATTTAAACTAAGCTTAAGCAAATCAATTTAGAGGAGTTAAAACTCAAGCTAGTTTGGTTTCAAGCACAATTACCAACTCCAAAAAAAAAAGAAAAAAAAAACAGAATTACAACCAGTGAGTTATAATATCAACTGCCAGATTTATCTGTCACAAAAAAATGATAAAAAAGTAACAACTTTTTCCAGAGGGAAAAAGTGAACTATTCTTGGTATTGCTATAACACGGAAATTCATCCTTTTTTGAGGAAAAAAAGCATAACCAATCAAGTCATAGAATTTTTGCGAAAGATAAATGTTGTCCAGTAATAATACGTTGTGATAAAATGCCAATAAATCATTGGGTCCTAGAAAAATTACGATCGTAGATTTATTTCATTTGTTTGATTATTGAATAATTATTAAGAACTTGGCTTTATTTTAGTTGGTTAATAGTACCTTCTACATACGGCAGAAGTGACTAATGCTACACTGTGCTAAAAAAGTATCTTACCTGACCACTAATAAGCAAGAAAAATTCTGCATCAAAAGCCAAAAGAATAAAATTTATAGCGCAGCATATAATTTTTAACAAGCTTGAGCTGCTTACGTGAAATCGAAGCAGAAATCCAAAACAAACTTAATAAACTAACAAAGTCCAATGTAGCTCACCAAAAAATTATGGTAGATGAAAGCCCTAGGTTCCCAAGAGATCACCTCCACCCATTGCTCTCCCCGCTCCGTCTTAATCCTACCCAAAAACAACCAATAAAAGATAGCAATTAAGAACTTAAAAGATCGAATCGAAAAAAAGAAATGGCATTTCTGCTATCCAGCCCCTCACTTCTCGTAAACAGATCGATCGGAGCGAAGCTCAACTTTGGGCGCGTCTTTGGATTTGATAGGAAGGGACAAGATGCCGAGGGAAAGAAGCACAAGAATAAACATAGAGATCGACAGGAACACCGCCAATACACATGAGCATGGCGACGATCTCCGTCGGGAAACTGCTCGAGGGTAACGCGGGCCTCTCATCGTCATGGATCAAGCGATGTCAACTAAAAGTCAATCAGCCAGAGAAAAGAGGTATCGTAGAGCAGCATCAGAGAGCAGAAGTGCCTCGTGCTTGAGAAAGAATAACTGAAAGATTGATGAAGGACGTTGAACTGAGTATCTTCGAGCTTCTTGATATCTGGAAGCAGGTTTTGTCAATCCCGGCTCCTACCTGCTCCGAAATCGCGTTCCACGCTTCTACCACAACGGTTGTGCAAACAACTAAATTGAGGACGTGCAAATTGACAGCTTGATTTGAACTAACAGTTCGGACGTGCGGTTAACCATCACATTAAAAATTCAGTTCGGACGAGCGTGCGATTGGAATTGGGCGCAGTTTAGGGCCCCAAACTTTTCCTTTGGGGGCAGATTATTTCGGTACGACGTGTTATCTTTCGTGTTTGAAACTTGCATTCGCGTGGATTATTCTTGTCGTGGTGCGTTAAATTCTACGAATAGGCAATAGGTTTGTGACGCGGGGTGGGGGTTGCGTCCCGCATTCGGCTCGTGATATTGCCCTAGTTGCCCCTTTTCTCGCTCGCGCTCTCCCTCCCTGGATTCTTCTCTCATTGAGGAGATCGGAGAGTTTCCTTTCGATTCGTCCCCCGTAGAGGAGATCGTAGACTTTCCTTTCGATTCGTCCCCGTCAATCGTAAGGTATGTTTTCCCTCACCGTCAATTCGTAATGAATGCTTCCTCTAGAGCGATCAAACGTCGGTGGTCGTAAATGGTTCTTTGTTGATTCACGAATGTTGTTTATTCGTATAGATCTGACCGTAAACCTTGTTTATTACTTGACCGAAGATTTCTATGTCATCATTGTCTTCGTTGTTTTTGAACTCCAACAATGCGAGTGGATTTCTTTAGCTAATGTTTATGGGCTGCAAATAATGTATTTATTAAGTATCCTGTTTCGGTTTATGGTAAAAGCCTAAGTGTCAAACCTAATACCCTGATATCATATAAAAAATAAGAGGATGAAAAATGCTTGTTGCATTTAAGGATCCTGGTTACACCATCAACTTTCTATTTTTTGTGGCAGTATATCTACGGAATTGTGTGTGTTCTATTCTTATTTTACTTTGAGCATTATTGCATATAGTCTTTCACCGTTTGAGTGGTTTCACAAAATGATTTGCATTATACACTGAACTTGGCACGAGAGAGGTGATTTTCTGCATATTTGCGAGAGAAAATGTATTGTTATACTGAGATGATTGATATTTTCATGTAAAGAGTGTTGTGAGCACAGTTATCTCTAAACAAGTTTTATAAATGTTAACATTTATGTTTATAAGTGATGCTTATAAAGATTCAAAGGGTTATGGGATTAGTAATCCTGTTCAATGAAGTTTTCAGGACTAAAAAAATGTCAAAGAATTAATGAAAAAGCATTTTAAAGTGCTACAAAATTTCTACATTACTGCATTACTGCAGTTTGCTGCACCTTCTATCTGTTGGATTCTATTGTTGTTCATTTGTAACATTCATCCATTGGTTGCATTTATCTGTTCATTCGTAAATTTCATGTTGGTCTATGATCTGAAGCTTCTGTGGCATTGCTTCAAAATGTGAATTTTTGATTTGTTTTTTGGTATTATTAAGCTGATCTTGGTTGGTGCGGTGCTGAATTGGGTTTGTTGTAGGTTTAAGTCATTTGTGAAGAGTGGGGATGGATAATGATCTTCACTTTGGTTTTCAATTATCCATTTTACAAGTTTTTTTTAGAGAAGGTTGGGGTTTCTGAAAGTGAGTCACGAGCATTGTTCCTCACAGTATGCACTTGGTTTGTGATGATAATT
Organism: Phalaenopsis aphrodite; assembly: GCA_003013225.1. Taxonomy (NCBI): domain Eukaryota; kingdom Viridiplantae; phylum Streptophyta; class Magnoliopsida; order Asparagales; family Orchidaceae; genus Phalaenopsis; species Phalaenopsis aphrodite. Next base: position 150,403 of record NEWO01000696.1, on the reverse strand, counting down.
AATAGGAAGCCATAGAGGATTCTATGAGATCTTTGAAGTTTCTCCTTTGTCTGTTAATATGTTTTTGGACTTATGGGCTTCTTTTGGATGGATTTGATTAATATGTTTTTGATCGAACCACATATATCATTTGTGTAATTTTGGATTTATGGGCTTCTTTCTGAACTGTTAATTTGTAGTGAAGCTTTTCATGTTTCCAAATTATTAGGTTACCTAGCATAAACCAGGTAATTAACCTTCTAATTACCATTGTTAGAGGAGTTAAACAGGCAGCAAAAGTTACATTGTTTTCAGTCTAGGGATAGAGGTGCCCCTTTTGCTTCTAAAATTATCATTTTTGCGAGCATAATTAGAGGTAATTGGAACTTCATGCATATAAATGTTTTAGTTTCTGGAATTTCATAACACCATTAATATTATATTATATTTTTACCACAGATTTGCTCATGAATACAAAAATGTGTATCATGTGCTTCATTCCAAAAGTTCAACAAAACTTTATTTGGACAAACT
>NEWO01000696.1:91687-120288 GCA_003013225.1 Phalaenopsis aphrodite | reverse complement strand
AATTTCGAGGAGAAAAATTTAAGGGTTTCATCCTGCCAATTTTATTAGTTAGGGCTTATAGTTGTCTGAAATAATCACACAAATAACCTGGAAGATAGGAAGATTTAAGTCTTGACAAACAACAACCTCAGAATCCTAAGACGAGTTAGGGCTTATATTGTATAGCAGGACCATGCAAAAGCCTAAAGATGATGTGAGGATTTACGTTGCATAAGCAAGAAACCTCGAATTCCTATGGCTTTGTTGTTTAATTCTAAGGAAGGAAGATTGGTTTAGCTGGGAAAGACAGGTTTTGCTGTTGAAGATGGTTGTGCTGCCCACCATGCTAGCTCCAAGTTCATCACCGCGACAAGTTTGAGTTTTCTAGTGTGTCAAGTTATAATGTCAAATCAGGTGGCACTATGATTGAAGTTCTTTAAATTTTATGAGGGCATATTAAAGTTGACTAGAGCGACACCGGTTAGGATCCTACGGTTCCCTCGATCCGACACCACTATTTTCTATTGGATTTACCTAGTCCAAATGAACTTACTAAACCCAACTTAATGAGGTCAATAATTTCATTTAAATCGTGGGAAGCCTCGTTAGCAACCGTAGGTTACCTCCTCCGAGGGATTCTTGATCATCCGATAGAGACATCTTAATTTAGTTGCAATTGTAGTTTTGTGTGATGTTTGTGATTAAATTTTGAGTTGTTTTATATTTTGAATGTTGTGATGGTGGATTTTATCTTAGTTGATTTTAGTTTTGATTTTTGGGCTTTTGTTTTGGTTAACATGCAAGTTTATATTGTTTTCATACATGTAGGTAAATGCAAGTATAAAAAGAAACAACGTAAGCATAAAGGATGTAAGGAAAAGGCACAAGAAAGACGGTATTATAAATTGTAAAAGCGTACCTGACGAGTCTTCTCGTTCCACCACCTGAAACTTAAAAATGCATGTGAGGGTATTTAAGAAGAGCAAGAAAGGTAAGGTTCTGGTGGTTTTCTTAACTCTATGTTGTATTTTGGTGAGTCCTTAAAAGTTTAATTAAGGTTGATTTCATTGAGCAAAGTATATTAAGTTTAATAGACCTCTGAGGTATCCAACAAGTCTGGAGGAGGAAGCAGGTCCATGCCTCCCTCTCACCAACTGGTGAAAAGCCTCGAGTCCATTTAAACTTATTATGCTGCTTAATGGTTCATCCTGTGAATACTTCTAATGCTCAATGAACATTGATTTCTTAATTATCCCTAAGAAATGGGTAATTATCATTTATCATTTAATTTGAAAATTATGTGAGCGAATTTCCTTAAAGGGCAAGTTGGTGTAACCTGAACACTTAGCCAATTTTTTAATTAGGCTTAATGGTGTTTCAAGGATGTTTGATTAAGTTATGTTTATTTCTCTAATCCTCATTTAGTCAATTTTGATTTGGCCTAAGTCACTACTAAGCCCTTAAGACCTAGGTGAGTGTCTTAATTAGTTTTGAGAAAGTTAAGCTTTAAGTGGTCAAGATTCATAATTTGAATTTTTATTTGAAAATCAAAATTAGGGTATTAAATTGATTAATTATTGACTTCAAAAGTCATACCCCTAAGTCCATGATCATTTAATTTTAATAAACTTCCAAATTTTAATAATTTAGAAATTTATTAACTTAATTAAGAAAGTGAGATTGGTTTCTACCAATTAACCCCTTGTGTTCCAAACATCAAATAAATTGATTAAGATCAGAGGTTGCCCATTTTTGCTTCATTTTCTCCAAAAGTCCATTTCTTGTACCTGAAACCAAAAATATGCAAAATACCTTCCTTTAAAGTGTAATTTTATTAAAAATCATTAAAATTGAGCGTAAAATATATATGAAAAAGTAGGTAATTTTTAGGCGCATCAGTGACCTACCAACCTCACCTTTCGATATGCCAACTATCATGCACTGGTTATAGTAGTGACTTGCTGAGGTGAATTGCCAATCTCTCAGCAATTATCCCTTAATATCAACCCACCATTGGAGTGAAGATCATCCTTAAATAACAAACGTATATTCATGTACATTTATGAGTTGTCAAAATCATTTTGATTGGAAAATTGTGGATAATTGCTGACATAAAGTGATAGAGAGTGTGTGTGTGATTTCCTCTGAATTTTTAGTATATGCTCCAAGTTATTAACGTCCATAGATTGAGGACAATATTAGCATTATAGACTTTGATACATGATAAAATTACATAAAAATTAAAGTTAGACCCAGTATGACAATAAATGTGTTGGCATGCTTGATCTGAAGCTAGTTCTAAATAATGTAACCACGATGGAGTTCTAGATTGCTAAAAAATACTTTTGACAAGCCTTTCAATCCAAAAAAAATAATTTATCAACAATTATTTTAGACAAGTTGATGAGTATATTGAATAAATATTTCTAATGAATGGGAACATCATGGATTCCTTGGCTGAGAGTGCATTTGTGGCAGCTGATGTTGTTTCAATAAGCAATTGTGAAGCTTCTGTTAGAAAGTAAATGATGGCAAAGTAGTACATCTGTTTGGGTAAATCTATTATGTTGCATCTACGTCTGAGAAAAAAGATTGTAATACCCTTATGTACATGTGTTAGTTGTAAGTTCGCAGCTTCAAAAATAATTCAAAGAAAACAACAAAAATAAATTTGAGAAGTTCACAAAAAGTCTAAAGTCAATTATAATATTACATCAAGTGTAATACATCACTTACAATAGAATAACATGAAAATTAAAATTACAATAACAACAAGTAATGTTATTATAATATTACTTTTCATGTTTAAATGAATAAGACATTTGAAAAAATTTCTTTCCAAAATATTTCTCTATATATGATCACTATCTAGGGTGGATTCCTTATAGTTATCAGACCATATACAAAACTAAAATGATTAAGTGATCTATTTTTGGGACACCAAAAAAATTGTCTCCCATTATTAGTTTGTCGTTAAGTAAGTATACATCATTGCATAACACAATTGTAGTATTGAACTCTAGAGGTAGTAGATGTCCTTGGATTCATACCTCTTAAGAACACTTGATTTAACATAGAAAATAAGCATATTTAGATGTTAAAATTCTAAAATTAAACTAAAAAATCACAAAATTAGAGTAGGATTGAATACCAATCTCATGTATATCAGAAAGCCACGCGGCATAAAGAGTATCCAGTCGAATTCCTAGGTCATATGTCTCATCATAGACCTACAAAAAAAAAAAAAAGCAAGTTGAAACCAAAAAATATTACATAGTATCTAATACTTTGTTAGATTCAAAAAAATTACACATTTCAATAACCATTAAATTACATAAAGAAAAAGAAGAAATACTTTCTCACTAAAACAAAATGTCTAAGGTATACAACAGATATAACCAGCCATAAATGTTTTATTCATAAACTAAAGCATTTATAATTTATTCTCTTAGTTGAACCAAAGTATCAGTCTATTATTGACTAACAAACCTTGTATTCATAAGCCTCTTACGGAACATATGTGTGATTTATCTCTATATTATTAATTTTAGTGTCATAATTTGAGTTAACTACAAATCTTTAAGCATAAAACCAAATGTGTGAATCATGGTGGTTAACTCATCCTTGGTGACAATCTTCAATGAATTGCAAGTGTACACCATAAAAAATACTTAAAGTCGATCAAAACACTGATGTTATGTGTAAATTATTTTGTGCTACTTCTTATGTAACCAGAGTAACTATTTTGTTCGATTGCAATTTTTTATCTGCTTCTCATGAAATGCTAGAGTTTAGTAACTTGATGTATGTATACATAGAAATCATGCATGCATATAGATCTTTCTAAAACACAAATCTTCAATTGGATCCTAGAGAGTACTATTCAATTTTGTAAGTTTTATCTATATGAAATTTTGATATTCGATGATGCACATAAATTGATAGTCCAATGATAATAATCAAAATAAAAATAGAATCACATTTCCTTAATGTTCATGGAATTCCAACAAGGAAATCCATATTCACGTATTCTAAACATAAAGTAATTTGTTTTTGTTGCTTCACTCTCCAAATAAAATTCTTTAGTAACCAGAGACATTCTTCAATTTGTAATTTTTTATCTCCATAACATAAAAGGTAATCATCATATAAACCTGAAGAACGAAAAGGTTCATGACATAAACATAGAGAACATAACTTTCACAGCATAAACCTGATGAACATATGGTCTTCAACAACCCAAAGAACACCAACTTCTTAGCATAAACCCAAATCACATAAGTTACTTAGCATAAACACAAAGAATAGAAGCTTCTCATGCTAGACCCTAAGAGCGCATGGTGCTCGGCAACCCAAAGAACACAAATTACTCAACATAAACTTATAGAACAGAAGCTTCACAACATAAAATGAAAGAACATAAGGTACTCAAGATATGCCCCATAAAATCATATAACATAAGGGGAGAAATGGAGGAGCTGAGCTCTAAGCATTATAGCAAAGGGGTTTGAACATAAACAAAAAAGAGAAGAAAAATAGGAAAATCAAAGTTTATTTTTTGATATCTTTAAAAGAGAAAGACAACCAAATGAAAGAAGAACAATCAAAGCAGCTTCACTAGAGTTCAAAAATATTGGGAAGATAATGTTGAAAGAGTCAAGTAAGAAGACATCAAAATCATGGACCACATGAATACAAATGAGTTTGTGAAATACCTATTTGATGTGATAGCTTTTACAAAACAATGTCACGATGCCGCACAAGCACAACAGTGACGCGATGCAAGACTGTAACAAGGCTTATATGTTGTCCCAAACACACCCTAAGTTTATTGGTCACATATAAAAGCAAAATAAAACTAAGATAAGGTACATATCATTGACACTTTAGATTTAGTGACTTCCAATTTTCAAAATAAATATGAATGTGAACCATATTTTATGATCAAAACTTAAAAAATATTATTTTATCATAAATTTTAAACAAATTTACATACAATCCACACAATTCTCATATATCCTAAACTTTTATATATATACTTTCAATATTTTAATTTCAAAAATTCATCCATGAAAAGGTGTCTTTTACCTTTAAAACGTGGATGATTATGGTACTACTGATTTCATGCTAAAGATTTGAATGCTACAAGTAAACATGCAAGTAAATATTCAAGAATTATGTGGTATATATATAAATACCCCTAAATATCATATAAATATTTTTATTATTTAATTCCTAAATAAAAATCTCAAAAGCACAAATATTTTAAATATTTAATTTATATTTATAAAACTTAGATTGCAGCAAAATTAACCAAATACAAAATTTTAAACATTGACACACCATGGCTCAAGGTTTCAAAATATTTCTGACTACAACTAGTAAAGGAGAAATGACATCTCAGCTACTCCAAGGAAAATGAATGCTAACACACATTTATTTTCTACAACACCTAAAACTAGCACAACAAAATTCACAACATGCACCAGCAACAGCAGCAGAAGCAAGCAAAAGAAACAGAGAAGACATCACAATCAGCAACGAAGAAGAGAGCATCCAGCCATCACGCCAGGCCGAGCAACTTCTCGGTCATCTCCCACACCTTCCGAGCCTTCTCCACATCACTGGCCTCCTGCGAAAGCTGGTTCTCAAATGACGCACTGTTCTTGTTCCAGCTCCAGTACACGCCTGACTTGGCCAAGCTTGGATCACTCACCACCTGAAATATTAATTTATATTAATATCCCTCCATAGTCGAATTTTAAAAAAATGGGGCATTTACATACACATCACTAAATTCTTATGGATTTACATATCTAACAATTAAATATATATTTTTTTACATTTATATCATGTAAATCTTTCATATCACATCAAAATTATCTTTATTTAAATTTGCTTATTCGATTCAATGTTGCTTGTATCTGAATTGGGGAGGACCAACATCATATCCTTTTATGAATAATATTCCCTTAAATGGACACAATTCATAGCACATCAATACAAGATAAATCGATCAAGGGGCAGATAATATATTTAAGTTGAATTTAATTTAAATCTTATCTGACAGAAAAAAAAATAGCAACTTTTAAATCTTGAATTTAGGAAATCTAATTTCTTTGTGTTGACAGAATTTAATAAATCAGGTACCAAACAGCCCAAACAGCCCCTAAATGAAGCTAGATTGTACCTGTGCGAGCCTATTGCCTGCTTCCTCTTCAGAGACAAAGCCTTTGGTGATATATTTCTGGAAAGGAGGGAAGAGGGTACGGAAGAGACCGATGTGTTCTCTGAATAGCCCGGTTGTGGCGATGCAGCCAGGGTAGAGGGAAGTGAAGCTTATGCCTGTGTCCTCATGGTATCGCCGGTGAAATTCCTGCATCGTCAGCATGTTACAAACCTTGCTGTCCTTGTAAGCCTTTGCGCCGTCGAACTTGCCACCATCAATCATCGGCGACGCGGTCGTCTCATTCAGCCCGCCTGCAAGTCCGCGGAGATCTCCGAGATTCGCCTTTGGTGGTATGTTGCCGGCCAATGTGTTTGTGTTCCCTGCACAGCATTGTGAACATCTCTCCCAGTCATCATTTGTAATTGAGCCCAACTTTGATCCGCCACCTTAAATTACTTAACAAATCCAAAGAACTCCAAAATGGAATTGGATTAGCTCAATTGCAAGTGCCATCTAGCATTCTAATTTTGAACTACTATTTTAATTAGCCATTGAAATGATGAAAAAACAGGATTTATAAACTGATCTCAAATTGTTGGGATGCATTAGTTAAGGATCATGGTAAGATGATGAACCTAATTTCTTTGTTAACTATGATTTAGGAGAATGAAAGCGTAATTGTTCACTTCATTGGCTCAGTAAATTAATTATGCTAATTAATCATTAATAGTACAACAACAACGACAACAACAATAACAAGCTTTTATCGCACATGAATCATTAATAGTAAATAAACTATTTTTTAACATCATTTGTTAGCACACTTGCTATAAATAGAATTAAGTATTTTGAGTAATTAAAGATTGATTAGGTTAAGGACTCAACTTTGAAGCGTAAAGAACTTCTATAAAAAAAATTATAATCAGCAAAAACATACCAGTGATGGAGCCAACAATAATAAGGCGCCGAGAAGGATAATCAGACTGCTTCATATCCTCGAGCAGCTCTTGAGCAAGTAAGAAATGGCCGATATGGTTGACCCCCACACTCATCTCAAAACCGTCAGCTGTGTAGGTGGGTTCAGCAGCTGTGGGAAAGTAGACAGCAGCATTGCAAACCAAAATATCGAGCGGCATTCCTGACAGCCGGAAATTCCTCACGAACTGGCGTACACTGTCGAGGGAGGCAAGGTCGAGGTGCATGATGCTGTAGTTCTCCTTGGCCATACCAGCTGATTTTGCAGCCTTCTCGGCTTTGAGGAAGTCGCGGCAGGCCATCACAACATTCCACTTGCCGGTCTCCGCCAGTGCCTTGGCAGTGGCTAGGCCTAGGCCGGATGAGGCTCCTGTGATCACCACGTTTCCCTTTCTCAGAGTCTTCTTGGCTTCTGGCGAGGACTTGCTGATGGCTGGGGAGGCTGTTGCTGTCGTCTGGGCTTTGATAATGGTAGATGCGTTTGGATGCTGTAATGGTCAAAGAATGCCGATTTGGATGCCCGGGAAGTATAAACTGGCAACTAGTGTGCTGAATTTAAGGTGTAAGTTTGATGATCCACAAACATAACAATCTCGATTTCTTATATGGACTATCTTTTCCACATTTTTCTCAAACTATAGGAAAGTAAATGAATTCAATTCAAATAATTCTGCATGCTGCATCAACCCTAAGGCTCAATTCGGCACTCAATCATACTTAAGTTGTGGCAATTGGAATTTTTTTGCATATATGCGAAAACAAATGACTAATACGAAATTCTAAATAAAATTATTGAAATATGAAAAAGCTGGAACAACGAAAATCCATCAAACATGGCTTCTCCCAACAAAGTTTGGCTCACAGGTGTCAAGGCTACGATCCGAAGTTGTTGTGCCCACATTACATTCTATACACAGCAAGCTTGCCAAATTGGCTGAATTTGTGAAAAACAACATTTGAAGGTCAAAACTAAGCGGGAGTGCATCTTGATATTTGATGTAGCAGTGCAGCAGGGTGATTCAATGCAGTTGCTAAAAGAAATAATATTTAGGGAAATTTACATACATACCACACAATTCTTATGTATTACCGTATCTAACACCCAAAGTTTGATATTTATACTCATGATATCTTGGCGTCATAAGTCTACGCATTAAAAAGTGTATCAAACTTTTAAAAAGATAGTAATGGGGATATTTTTTATGTGATGTTAAATATCATGTTAATATGAATGTTTGGGTGTTAGATATATAAATAAATAAGAATTGTGTGATAGATATGTAAGTGCAACTTGCAGAAAGGACAAGCTTGAATCAAGTGACACAACTCGCACAGAAAAATTTATGCTAACATGGATCCGCCCAACTTCTTAATTCAGCAAACTTTTTTTTTCCCCGGATGGCAAAGACATCACAAAATCACTAGTTGAACCATAAAAAAATTAATAAATAAAAAAATAAAAAAATAAAGAAAGAAAGAAACCCCCAAACCACTGATGGAAAGGGCTCAGATATAGAAAACCAACAGGTCAAATGCCCCATTCACGGCAGGAAGATCAGTTATCAATTATAGAATTGTATTAACAGACTAAATTCAATTTCTATGACATTTCCTGTAGCCAAAAACCCAGGAAAGTGGAAACTAGAGCATTTAGCCAAGCCAGCTACTTACCTTGCCGCCTGAAAACAAAGGTGAACCGAGGCTCAACTTTATGCGGTTCTCAGAGAAATGAACTCCCAAAAAAGCCGAGTCCTTTAGTCCTCCATTGGCCTTCCCCTGTACCAAGCCAGATAATTTTTATATAAAAAGATGAAGATAAGTAAAAGAAGCAGCTGGACATAAAATTGAAAGGAAGGAAAAAAAATCAACCTCTTTCTGTGCGGTTAGGCCGGATGGGAGAAAAGAGGAGGCCTGGAGTGCCATGGAGAACTATCTGATGAGGCGGGGCTGAGGAGAAATTAATATGCTGTACTTCTTTGGGCAAAGAGGATGGCGAAGTTTTATGCGCGAGGATGACTAGGGTGGATTCAGGATAAGTTAAGATAGACAACGGCCCCACAATCCTCCACGTCAACGAAGTATCCTCCACTAAGACTTCGACGTTCGGATTTCATCAGGTGCTACAATTCTGCGCCCACAATATTATTCTCCTCGCGCTGCATGCTGAAATTATCAAATTATGAGGCATGGGGGAGTGCAGAGCTTCAGAATCTCCTTCAGCGATCCGTGATTAGGTGCCACAGTGGCGGTGTGCAGGTGGGCAGTCCAGCGTCCATGGCTTGTTCGACTGACAAGTGTAACTGATGGGACCAAATATAATGACGTGTAGACCATGGCGAGAAAATCATTTAAAACTTTTTTTTCTGGAATGTCGGTGTAAATCTGAAGCTCTGATATTTTAGAGATGGAGCCCTACAAACTCCACAGTAATACTTGCCTCTGATAAATGGTATCGCATGGTGCTGAGGAGCCTTCCTGAGATTGACTTTATTAAAAAAAAAATTAAAAGTATATACATACACATAATTTATATCGTTGAATATTAACAAAAGTTTAATTTTTTATATTTACATTACTCATGCATGGAAAAATATATTTCAATTATAAAAAATAAATTATAATGATATTTTAGGTGATGTGAATAATTTTAGTGCTATGCATACAAATTGAAAGTATGTGATATGTATATATAAATGTCCCCCATTTTTTTAATAGTGGAACTTATTCTAAGGGATAAAAAGTGCCATCATACCCATCAAAATGAATGCAAGGAATTCTGATTTAAACAATTTATATCATAAAGAATGAAATGAAGTGAAAAAAAAATTAAAATTCATGATGATATAACCATTTATTTAATAAATATCCAAATAATAATAATAATATAATAATAATATAATAATAATAATATAATATATGATTATAAATTTATAAAATGTAAAACATTTAAAAAAAAATAACATACGTAAATACAAAACTAAAACTCTGCCATTAATTATTTGAGACATTTTTCTACCAACTTTCTGAATCATGTTCAAATCGAGCTTCCGTTGATCGCAGTTTAAAACCACAATGCAAATTTGTCAATGGATCGCGGTTTAAAACCACAATGCAAATTTGTTAATATCACAGGACTGATTGTTGTCACACTTTCGCTTTTTGGAATAGGCTTTCAGATGTGGCGTTCACACACCCATACGAGCGTCCCACACAACTTATTATAGTGCCCCTGCACCATGTGGGGGTGCTTGCGCAACTTACTACAGTGCCTTCGCGACGGTATCTTGCGGCGCTCTCATGCTAAATGGATGCAACTGCACCGCTAACTACACCCCCATGCCATGTGAGTGCGCTCATGCTGCAAACTGCAGTACTTTTAAAACTTAAATTATCAAATAGAACAAATGCTTCTAAAACACCAGCATTTAAACAAATTTTTCACAACTTTTGAGGTGAAATTTCATACAACCACTATCAAAACAAACACAACCTAAATGACCCGAGAGCTTTCAAATTACTATATGCATGTCATTATGACAGTCCAAATAGAACAAATATATTTTCTGTGAAATTTTGATAATTTTTCTAAAAAATATTTTCTATGAAATTATTATAATTTTTATTTTTCCCTAATAGTTGTATTGATCTACAAAGCTATATTTATGTTGCAGATGAATATTCGAAATTTGAGATCTTAAATTTATAACAGATTATATCTAAGACATAAAGAACTGAATGTTGTTGAAAAATTTGTGCAAGTAACATTATAGCTGTCCATTCATCGTTCAGAGGATAAGTTCCAATGTTCTTGTGCGAAACACAAAAATCAAGCGTATATGTGATCCAAAGAAGTCAAGTTAAATCCTTACCGCAAGAGATTCAAACTAAATTATGTGTCATGGGCTGCATATGATGTGCAAGAACTAGAAATTCAGTATAATCAAGTTGGTGTCTCAATAAGTTATGCTTCAACAGAAGAATATGATCCTGATACGTATAAGAAATGATTCATAATACTTAAAAAGCTCATTTTGTTGGGAGTGTTCCACACGAAAGTGAAACACCTGATAATAAATCGCAATAGTTCTTTGACTTATTAAAAGCTGCAAAACAACCTTTATAGGATGGTTGCACTACACATACTAATTTATTCTTGGTGCTGAGAATGTTGAACATCAAATTTGATTTTAACATGCTCAGAAAAAAATTTAATTAGGTAGCAAAATTATTCAAAGAGACAAATCCTATAAGGAACTTTGTTTCAGATGACCTGTACAAAACCCACAAGAGAATATGGTCCTGACATGCACGAAGAGACGATCCATATATTTTCTAAGAAGATAAATCATTGTAATATTGGTTGCATGATATATTACAATGCTAATGCAATTGAGACGAATTATCAATTTTATGATGTTGTTAGGTTCAAACAAAGGGGCAAAAGGGTAAAAATCAAAAAAATATCCTATACAAGCATTTCTTTTACTTTTTGCTCATATTCCGATTTTCAGAGTCTGCTCCTTTCTATGCGTACAGATCCTCACATCACGTAGCATAGTACTGAATCTGTTGAAACTAATTGAATGAGTTATTCGCCACATTGTGAGCCTTGGAGACATTTTGATCGTACATATCCAGACTTGGCTTATTTGCAGATGACTTCACCCCACGAAGTCACACTGCAACATCATATTCATGCTCGTCATTAATCCTTATGTCGTACAATTTGCCCCCTTATATGTTCATGATCGTGTTATTTTTATTTTTTACGTTGATTATACGGGGTCCACATAGTTCAAAGGAGCAAATTGATGTCTAAATACAATCTCTGATTGGCGAGCTTTAAATGTTGTGGGAAACAGGTGTGCTTACTTATGACATCATTACGAAACTGAATTTTAATTGAGAGCTGCTTTTAAATGAACAATTAATGATTTCTCGGCCTATGGGATGCTATTTGGTTGGAGTACAACCGCAAAATTGGCTCATCTTTACTTCATGGATATGTCAAAGGCATTCACTCTAAAACATGAAAGGAAAAAATGGTTGGTTCGACTAGCATCGAAGATTTTTAGGCCTCGATCACGCATTTAGAAGGAATAGAGATGCACTCTTCAAAAATGGGGTTGAAAGATTAAATCTAACCTCTAGGATAACTGGGGTTGATTCATTGCAGATGATCAGTGAAGTACCAAAGATGACCGAGAGACCCGAGTTAGCTTCAACTCGTCCTCCTGATTTCGGTGTCACACATAACTGGACTAAGTAGGGTATATTTTAGAATCTTTCATATTGACAGACTAATCTGATTAGACATATCTTGGTGTTATGCATATTGAGAAAAAAAATTTGGATAACATCTTCAATACAGTGATGAATATCAAGGGTAAAACAAAAGATAATGTGAAAGCTAAATTGGCCCTAAAAAATGTTACAAGATGAAGACTTTGAAACTTCAAGAGATAAATACAGGTAAATTAATAAAACACGGAGCTACATATTGTATTACACTAGACCAATAGAGAACAATATTTGAGTGAGTGAGTTCTATGAAGTTTCCCAGTGGATGTGTCTCAAATTTGAATCGCTGTTTTGAATTGGGAATGGGGAAGGTATTCAACATGAAATCATAACTATCATATATTTTTGTAGTGCTTACTGCATATTACATTTAATGAACTGTCCACGCCGGTGTTTAATTCATTGATCGAAATAAGTATATTCTTCAAAAGCTTTGTGCAAGGACTCTGAATGTTGACTTGATGAGAAATCTTGTGCAAGGACTCTGAATGTTGACTTGATGAGAAATCTTTATGAGAGTATTCTCATATTATTATTCAAGTTCTTTCGTTCAAGTTTCTTAGACTCTATAGAGTATCTGCCCATACATCTATGTTATGAGGCGATACTGGAGAGGTCTAGTGCAGTATAGATGAATTTATCCCTTCGAGATGTTTGTCTTCTCGATGTATATAATTGCGAGTTACATTTATTTCATACTAAACTAATACCATATTTGATGAAAAATCTCTGTGTTGTAGATTTTTAAATAGAAAAACTATTAAGAATAAAGCATATTAAAAGGGATCAATATGCGAAACATACTTGCTACATGAGACAATTATTTTTTGTTCCTATTATTTTGAGTAAAGACACCTAATAGGTCATATTTTAGGTGACATGCCTTCACAGCCAGAATTATCTATATTTCAAATATCAAGAGAGTCATCAGAAAGGCATGACACACGATATTTAAGCGATAAAGATATTCGAGCTATTACATTGTATGCTCTAATGAAATGCGACGAAACCCAACCATTTATAAAATAAGATTTATAGTGTCTAGATTCGATACTTTCATTTATTACTTAGAATGCTATATATAATAATTAATTCGAACAAAAAAAAATATAAGTTAGATATTCAACAACAGTTTGAACATTGAAGATTAGTTTCTAAAAAGCAAAAAGCCCAAAGCAAAATTTTTGATATGGTTCAAATTATACGAATGTTTAAACAAATTATGAATTCACAAGTACGAAATAATCATCAAGTTTAAAGTAGACTAATTATACATTTGAAATTATTATAGGTCCACAATACAATCAACAGAAATATGAATTAGAGATTACTAGATCTTGTCTGGGGGTTTAATCGTAGTGTTATCACATGACAAATATTTGATGTAAATGGTTATAGATTTCAACGAGTTTCTTGTGTAAGGGAAAGAAGACGTACAATTATGGTGTTTGTATCAGAGGAAACACACAACAAAATTAGCTATTATAACATTCTTAGAGAAGTAATTCAATTGCAATATACAAGTAATGCTACACACATTCTCTACTTTTTCAATTATGAGTGGTTTGATTTTATTCTGAATCAAGGAACACAAACACTTACTGCTTATGATATCACCGAAGTCAACATGAACAGACAATATGCGAAGTTTGATCCATTTGTTCTAGCACATCATGCTACTCAGATTTATTACATTTGATATCCTGGTAGTGCAAGGGATAAAGTTGATCAGACTGTGATTATGAAAAATAAACCAAGGAAATCTATTGAGATGCAAAGTATTATTGAATCTATTCACCAAGAGCAAGGTATGTCAGATTTTTTCATTCAGGCCGGTATGAAGGAAGGAATGTTTACCCTATAGGATACCACGGGATTTATGAAAATGTTTCCATAATATGAATGATAATGATAATGACACTGAAGAAGAAATTTTAACTTCATCATCGACGACGAATTTAGCCAGAATTTTCTATATTTCAAATATCAAGAGAGTTAACGGGGAGGCATGGTACACAATATCTAAGCGATAAAAGAGATTTGAGCAGCTATATTACATGCTTTAATGAACAGGGACAAAGTCAAACCTTTTATACAGTAAGATTTATAGTGTCCAGCCTCGATACTCTCATTTATTATTCAAAATGTTATATATACTAATTAATTCGAATATACAAATTTATCTATTGTATAAATATACAAATATATCTATAGAAATGCTTTTTAGAGTCAGTTATTCATCGATAGTTTGAACATTGAAGATTAGTCTCTAAAAAGCAAGAAGCTCGAAGTAGAATTTTCAATATGATTCAAATTATATGTACATTGAAGCAACTTTTGAATTCACAAGTACGTAATATACTCGTCACGTTCAAAGTTAGACTAATTATACATTTGAAATTATTATAGGTCCACAATAGAAGCAACGTATCTACGAATCAGAGATTATTAAATCTTGTCTAGGGGTCTAAGTGTAGTGTTACTACATGACAAAGATTTAATGTAAACGGTTATAGATTTCACATGAATTTCTGGTGTGAAGGGAAGAAGACATACGATTGTTGCATTTGTATTAAAGTAAACACACACAGAGCAAACTTAGCTATTATAGCGTACCTAGAGAAGTACTTCAGTTGCAATATTCAGGTTATGCTACTACATTGGCTACTTATTCAATTGTGAGTGGTTTGATCATGTTTTGAATCAAGGAACATGAACACTTACTCCTTATGATATCACTGAAGTCAAAATGAACAGACGATATGTGAAGTTTGATCAAGTTGTTCTAGCACATCAAGCTACTCAGATTTATTACATTTGATATCCTGGTAGAGCAATGGATAAAGTTGAATAGGTTGTGGCTATGAAGAATAAACCAAGGAGATCTATTGAAATGCAAAGAACTTTTGAACCTATTAACTAAGAGCAAGGTATGTTAGATTTTCGCATTCAAGCTGGTACGAAGGAAGAAATGTTTTCCCTAGAGGATACCACGAGATTTATGAAAAGGTTCCTCATAATATGGGTGATAATGATGATGACACTGAAGAATAAATTTTATTGTTACTTTTTTTATTGTTAGATGTAGCTGCAACTTGTGTCTTACTTTGATTTAACACCATTCTGTGTTTACTTTTGCTACTTATATCTTCTCTTGTATTTTTATTGAAGGAATTATCATATGTTTCATATTTTGCACCTTTCTGTGTCCACTTTTGTATACTGCTCATGATTATTTTTGTTGTAAGTAATAATTTTACTAATGTCTTTTTTTGTTATAGATGGTCACAAGTGGTGCAAGTGGTCAGCTACCCGAGGCCACAAGTGATGCAGGTGGTCAGCTACTCGAGAACTTGTATTTTCGGCACGTTAGAGGCCACTTACCGGAGCAGGAAGAAGGGGTTATTTTCTTCCACACCTACATCTGCACCTGCTCCCCCACCTGCTGCCAAACCTACTGTGATACCCGCTGTCACATCTATTGTTGCTGTATCGACTACCAGTTGCAGCCCCGCCAACTACAACCACGCCTACTATACCCACTTATGTACCACTTCCTTTTTGGGCTCCAGCTGCCTCCTTCGATGAGCCTAACCCCTCGACTCCCGCTCCCGTGAAGGTCAATATTCTGTCAGAGGGAGACACAAAAGTTATCTTTAACATTAGATTATGTTCGTTGTTTATTTTAGATATTTTTTTGTAACTAATTTTTCTTCTTCAGATTCATCTTGTATAAGCTTCCTCTTGTAACATACATCACATAAATAATTTGGAGCAGAAATGATCATCAATATTTCTCTTGGAAACAGATCCCTACTGCCCACTCGAGACATGAGGTTTCGAGAGTTCGAGTTAGGATCATTTAATTTTAATTAGAATTATAAATTTAATTTATTTTGATATACTAATAAACATGGATTATTTTTAGGTTGCAAAGATCCTTCACCTAGCTAGCAGAACATACCACCAGATTTGTCGAATCTTCGAGATTTGTAGAAGTCATCGACTGGGTGACAACCCGCTGGAAGGTAGAGCAACCTATCTGAATTGGTGAGGAGCTCTGGGCTCAATTGACCAGGCGACCAAGGAGGCTAGAGGAGCTGCACTCCATATTGGAGGATCGGTCTCCCATATAAATTACTATAGGAGGTTGGTATGATTCTTATAAATAATAAAAAATTCAATGTTTGATGTAATTATGTGGTGCTTACCATTCTCCAATGCTACACAAGCCAAGGAGTTTAGTCGTGAGCCCTCCATTGCAGAGTTGCATGCAGAACCCATCGGTGCCCGTGGACGCAGCAGTGGGTCTCCGAGCACTCCCGATAGGTGAATGTAAGTAAAATATTGTTTTTTATACATGCATTAGACTCTTACTATTCTAAGTGACAATTAAACATTCGTTTTAATTATGTTGGTGGAGTTCGAGAGGCACTTTGCCTTGACCCCATACATCCGTTAGCAACAGTTGTAACCATTCTACCACTATGCAGTTCGAGTTTGAGCTATGGACGCAAACGGCAAGAAAGGAGAGGATTTATGGTCGTGGTGTGAAGGGCATAGGATTCGAAGTTGTGAGATCTTTTGTACTCTTGTAGGTTTCCCAAGCTCATCATAGCTGGATCATGAGACACTTGTCAAGCATGTCGCTATAATGAATGAAGAGTTGCGTGATCAGATGATTCAAAGCCAACATAGGATTGAAGATTTCATGACACACATGGCAGAGAGTTTAGCAGATCGCCGAGGCAAGCGGTCGATAACTTCTGTAGTTGAAGATGAGGAGGAAGGAGATGATAATTAGGATTTTTTTTTCCTGTTTTCTCTTTATTTTTTAGCATTCCTTTGAACTTCTATAATGGACTTCTATGTGAACTTTACTGTTGAAAATTGGGACAAATTGTTACATTATATCATTTTTCATTGTTGGTATTTATTTGAGCTATAAACTTTGTGTTGCTATAATGAATTAATATGTTGTTGTGATATATAGTTTTTGTTGGTGTAAGTTGTACGAATCTAATCTTTCTTTTATATTTTTTTTTCTGTGTTACAGATTTGCGTGAATATCCAGACGCTCACACAACAATTATCTTTTGACGGGTTTTGATATTTTAACACAAATTAGTTTCAATAATAAACAACACAAGCACACCAGAAATTTGACGTAAACTCTTTATGTTGATACTTTCAATCACAAAGTGAATACTCTGTCAGTTTCCATATTAACCGAAGCAAATACGCCGAAAATAAGGCAAAAAAATTTGTTTCCAAATTTTTTGATGTAAATACAACGTAAATTACATTATGGACTCATGCTTTACCTGCGAAAAAAAAAACTCAAAACAAATGCAAATTAGATGATAATCACATAAGAACGTCAGAGTTGCCATTATTTTGCGTCCAATTTGTCCAATGCAAATTTACTTAATTTTTGTAGTGGTCAGTGACGAGAAATCACGAGTGATGGCGGAATAAATCCGGCTCGCAATCGGATTTACGAAATCCACATTGACGTCTCAAAAGTGATGTGATGGGAGAAGAACATATTGAACGCGAGAAAATTGTATTTGACGTAGCGTTGAATTTATTTATTTTTTCTTTTTTTGGGTGTTCGTTGGATTTAAGCTAAATTTATGATTAAATCATATAAATAATAAGCTACCAAACACCGCCTAAATGGTCAGCTAAAGCAGAAATGAGGCTGCCATTAATCAACAAGACAACTACCTGATTAATCTCAAGTTTCCCCACTACAGCAAATCCGCCCAATCGCCCGCCCACCCGGACACCTTCATCTGCCATGCCGGACTCTGCAGAAGAAATTTAAGCAGAATTACCAGTTCGGCACCCTTATTAATAAAACATAAGCATAAAAAAAGAGTTCTTGACCGATACATCTCTGAAATTGAGAGCAAAAACAAAATCAGAGGAAAAAGAAGAAATAAATAAAAGCTGAAATCCCTTACCATATATCATAAATCTGACTCAATAAGCATACACCGATGGAAACAACCACTAGCTGAAAATATAAGCCACTAGAGTTAATTGCTCGCAGCACATTATTTTTTTTAGCCCACTTCTCCTTCCAAGATTTCAATTTCATAAGCAAATTTTAAATAAATGACTTCAGTCCCTTGTATATCTTTACATCTTATATTTCTCTATTTTCCCTGGAAAATCCCAGTACAAAAGCAAAATAAGCAACTACTTCCCACATCCCACAGAGGCGCCAATATCCACCACACCATTTAAGGCTACACAACAAATTTCTATTTTTCCCACATACATGAAAAAATATAAGAACAAAATTAAGAGGGATATGCCAACGAAGATAGCCCTAAAGAGTACTTATCCCACCACTACAAGTATCCAACCAAAACATTTGCAGAATAAGCAGCTCATAGGTCTTGGCATGTAAATAAAAGTCTCATGCCATGTAGTCGGTCATACACGAAGAGGTGATCCATAGTTCTGATATATTCTGATCACACCTCCTCGGCTGGCAGTTACAATCACCATTCCCCAAGCCAACCCGCTCTGCTGCACCGAAATACCACTAGAAAGATCTCGACTGCTATGACAACTATGTTTGTCTGAGGATGAATTGTTATTAAGGTTTGATATACAATTGAGGTCGTCTTCCTTGCAATTAACAGACGAAGAAATTTCTTCGGACCTCGAGCTAGTGTTAGGCCAGGGAACAGCAACAGTGACGCCCAAAGAATGAAAATGTTCGTAGGACTGAGAGGTATTGACAACACCACCGCTTCTACTTAAACTTTTATCAACATCACGTCTCCATACATACACATTAGAGTCCTCACTAGCACAGACAACATGCTTGCCATTTTCTGTTGGGTAGGCACAAATTTGACTGCTTGTGTTGTGAAACCCTGGAAGAAGGAAGAAGATGGACATCTTTTATGATCAATCCACACTTTTAGCTTTTACCATGTTGACAATTCTATCACATTATAAGGAACTATTTAATTAATTCAGAGAAGGAAAAAAAGAAAAGATCACAACTGAAGATCATCATCATCATTACTAAACCTATTCCAACAATTTGAATCCAACTTCCTAATTCTTTTAATGTTTAATGCTAGGTTTTGGCACTAGTTTAAACAGGTTATTCAATATAATCTTGTATTATTCGTGTATCTTTTACGCTCTGTTTTATATGATAAATCATTTAATTTTATATTCTACTACATCATCAACAAAAGGTGCAAGTTTCACCATCTCTCTAATAAAATCATATTTCGATCTATTTTTTAAGGTAATGTTTTTATTTATAATATACTCAACTTGATAGTTGATGTAATTTTAATGTCCAACACTCCAGACCATACAGAATAACAACCCTAATATAAGAGGAAATTAATCACGTGTACTCAATTCAACGGGCACCATTAGAAAGATAATGTAAGTTTCATGTAAACAACCAAATAAAAAAGCTCAAAACAAAAGAGAGAAAATGTCACAAAATAAAAGAAAAAAGATACAGTAAGTTTAAGCATATATTTGGGCTTTACATACATGTGCCTGAAGCCATGAGAATATAATAAATGCATAGAGAGGAATGCAAGTACATGCACGAACATTTTGTAGATTATTTACAAGATTATATGAATTCCATGATCCAACAAGAAATAACCTTGAATTAACCTCATTTTCACCTATAATGTTTCCGCTCGTATGGTAATGTGAATTACGATAATGAAATTTGATGCTAATAAGAGAACCAAGTAGATGAAGCTTCAACCAATGATTACTTCATGTGAAGCACACAATCTTATCCTTACTTTTATAAAAGGAATGATTTCATGGCTCAAACTTGTGACTACTATATCACAATTGAGATAAATTATGCATTCATTTTTGCTCTTAAAAATCAGCCGCTTCATATCACGTACTAAAATACATCTACCTAATGATATGTTTTGATTTTATTTTTACATAGATTTACACAAGTTAAAACGCAAGGCTATAAGAACTAATCTTGAAGCATAAAAGAAAGAAATTACCTTTGAACTTGTGAACAAGATTGCTACCATCAACGAGTCGAATTCGTGAGTCAGCAGATGTGATTAGAACTTCTGATGAGCTGCCTCGAACAAACTGTTTGATGCACGAGTCAGAGAATTGTCCGTATAACCATTCATAAGATTTGTACAAAATTGATAAAATACAAAAGTCTGGTTTTAGAAAAAGCAAGAACTATGTATAACTAGAACGTCAAAGGAACAGAGCATTCGACCAACAACAAATTGCTTGATTTGATTAGAGCTCACTCACAATCTTTTGATTAACAAATTTAACAGATTAGAAAAGTTTTATAAATAATTGATTGTTAAATAAACATATCCGATCATTTGATTAACTAATTGAAAATTTTTGAAAAGTTTTATAAATAATTGATTGCTAAATAAACAAACCAGAATAGTTTGTAACCAATTCATTAATGATCATAAATATTATCATTTAAAACTCATGTTTAAGCTCACTAAAAAAAATTCATTAAGGCTTAATCAATATAAAAGTTGATGAAAGCTCAATATGATACTAAATATTATGTTTCAATTAAGTAATTTATAAAACTCATTAACATTAATATTAACCATTAATGTGTACATAAGTAAATATAAGTTTTTTTTTTAAACTTTGAATAATCTATAAATGGAAGACTTAGCAATTTACTTTAAAAAACTAATGAAAAAATTAATTAAGAATATCTATTCTAGTTTCAATTTTAGGTATTGTGGTTCTAGTTTTAGTTATACTACTTACAAGATCCATAAAAAAAATTGCAGCTCAGCTACTTCATCCCACATCATTTGGAAGTTTAACTTACTAAGACCTAAATCATAGTTTCAGTTTCAATTTGTTGAGTTCATAATCACATGGGACATGATGACTTACTAAATGATTTAGAAGTATGCTCGTGGGTGGATATTTTAGGATGGTACTTCTTACGCCCTTTTAAAAGACTTAGTTTATTAAAAAAAAAAAATGATGCTCAATACACTCAGCATGGTAGCGCTCATTTATATTTTTACATGAGTTGCTCATTTAAAGGTCAATAATAATAAAATGAAGCGAGCTCTAATAAGCTTTTGGCTAATTTTATTGGCCCAATTTGGCAAGTTTGTAGCCCTATGTACAGTGAAAAAATGTTCTTCAATGGTATCATCTACTAGATAATGACATTCATGGCACTGCACAATCATCATTCCAATGAGAACTTCGTGCATTACAGAGCATAAAAAAATGTCCCAACAGGTGATCTTCAAATCAGATATCAAAATGGCCAATGTATAGTGAAAGAAAAAAAAAATTCTTAAACGGTATCATCTACTAGATAATGATATTCAAGGTACAGCACAACCATCATTCCAATGAGAACTTTGTGCATTACAAAAGCATAAAAAATGCCCCAGCAGGTCATGTTATCTCCAAATCAGATTTCAAAGTCTTCGTTAAGCACAGAGCATCAATGCTCTATTGCTATTGGCATTGCTTGCTAGTAAAAAATCATTGATTAAACATATATATACCTGGAAACCAGTGATTTTCTTGTGACTGGATTTCTTCGCCTTGTTATGTAAATCGATTGTACTTTTCTGAAGCAGCTTATTATCTGCCAAATGATAAGAAAAATAAACATGAGAAAATTAACACGTTAAGCAGTGAAAAGTCAGTGATTTGAAGAAACAGAAGGGGAAAATAAAGAGAAATTTTATGTGAAAGGAGTAATATGGGTTGCGAAGCTTGGCAAATTAAAAAAGGAATATCTAATTTATCATTACCAGCAGTGTCATACAAATGGCAGTTGCCTACATTTGAACCGACTAAAGCACCCTGCAGAAGGCAACAAACAACTATTAAACCAGTAAGAATGAAATGTTAGTGTACAGTGATGAGGTAAAGGAAAAATTGGAGAAAAAATTTATTAAAAAATGCAGAACCTGTCCATCAGGTTTATAACACACAGCAGTGATTATTTCATGCAGGTCACTCCAATCAACAACTTGTCGATCAGGGATATTCCATAAGCGGACTTTTGCATCAAGAGAACCACTAATGAAGTATCTATCATCAACAGGATTGAACTGGATGCATGTCACTGCATTGGAATAATATGTTTACCATCACAGATAAAACAAATCAAAAGCCAGAGAAAGTGCAAATAAACAGATACCATACCATAATCATTGTGTGTGAATATTTTCAAACAAGAATTGCTAGACAAGTGCCAAAGCCTAACGGTCATGTCCATGGAGGATGAGAGCAAATTCTGCATGGACAAATACTCAAAATAAGTACAAATGGCACATACACAAGTAAAGACGCTTCAAATTACTATCTAATTTATTACTTCAATAATTTGGTAAGTCATGTGAGTTTAATTTAGGTAGGGTTAATATCACTCACAGATTATTAAAATTCAATATATTAATCTCTATCTTAGTATTCTTTGTTAGCTTCCTGCCTAAGCATTCAAGCAAGGAAAGAGATTACATAGCATGCAACACAACTCCAAGAAAATCACCAATACTAAGGCACACTTAAGCGAGCATTTTGCATTGTATGAAGAGATTCGTGATATTCCTTAAAATGCAAAAGATTTCTCAGCTTTTCATGATATAATTTAGAATAAGTTGATGCAAAAATAAAATCAAGAGTAGAGAAACAAGATTGTTCTCCTAAAAACTAAGAAAAATTATAAGCATAAGAGTTCAAGTTCTAAATGGTAAATCTTGAAGATGAAGAAGATGAGTGTTAAGCTATAGAAGAAAAGATAGAAAAATAGAAATTCATAAACAGAAAAGCGAAATGTGTTCTCTAATTTGGTTATTTATCACTTCATATACTTAAAATCTGTTGATAATACTTGGAATTAGTTCATGGGTGAAATAATTGTTTCTTCTTCATACCTCATTTCACTGGTAGAAATGCCTGGTGTAGCCCCTACTACCCAACGGCATATCGCCTTGAGAATGCCAAGTTATTTTGATAACAATGTAACAAACAAATATAAATCAAATAATCAATCTCGTAGAATACACAAGCAAAGTTAGTTTAATGTATTTGTACTAGATGTTAACTTTAATATCAATTTGTGGTAAATTGTTAAATCTAGTGAAATCCATGCTTTTCTATATAATATGTGGTACAGGAAAGTGTAAGAGAGTTATAAAAAAGTGAATGGGGCACGAAAAGTTCAATTTTAAAATGTCCCCTCATATTTCAGAAAATAAAATTAAAAAAAAATAAAGAAAACATGCAATGCAAGAATTTCAAATTAGATTTTGAACTTCATGAATGAGATCTTTTTCCTCTTTCAAAATTTCAGATCTAAAATATTATGACAGAAAAAATGTTGTAATGTTTCATATAGAAACATAAATATATTTTACATTTATTCTTCTAATTTATAATGATTTTTAATTTTACATGTCTCATAATTTATGGAGATGAAAAAGAGACACACAGTTGTAATAAATATCCACTTGCTATAACGAAATAAATGAAACCAGAAAAGAAAAAATGAATGGGCTGTGATAAGGTTCTATATTGAAATAATGTTATCTCATATTTATCTAAGATTTAAAACTTGAAGTAGAGAAGAATAAAATCTCATCTAAGGATTTTAATTTGAAATCCTATGGAAACCATGTTCCCACTCTTAAATAAATTATATAATCTAAACAATATAATATAATAATAAAATATTTTCAAGACATTTTCAAGATATTCGCATCGGAGTTTAAAAACTTCATTACTCTAGTCTATCAAATTCATTTCTTCCGGTTGCTAACTAACTTTCGGTTCCTGCATTATAAAAATTCTTCAAATTTGCATTTTGCATAATAGATTTGTTAAATATTATATGGATTTATAAAGAAATTCTATATTTACATTTTATTTCAAACAAATTTATAAGTTCATTTATTTCATAATAAGTTGACAAGAAACGTAAATAAGTATACATAAACAAATGAAATGAAATAAACAAAAATGAAATATAATATTTTCATGACTTTTATGAAATCTGTTTTATGATCTTTGCCAAGTTCAATACAAAGAATTACTTGAATGTAGAACTAAAGCATTAATCCATATGGAGAGTGTTGTGTAATTGCTAGAAAATTTATTTATTTTTCTTTTTTGGTGATTTTAGGTGGACCCAACGGGCAGGTTTCTGTTGGCACAAGAGAAAGCACAAAAGAGACTTGGTAAGTCTAGGTGGCAGGAACTGCAATAGGTTGACACTTGACTGAATCATGAATTAAGTTGGGGCCTCAATAGATTGATGATTGACCTGGTAAGCAAAGCTCGGCGAGAAAGAAAAATTGAAAATTTGAGCTACCAACTCACCCTCCCGATGGAGCCGGGCCATCAAGTCATGTTGCACTAAGGACGTATTTATCTTGGCAACATGCCTAGATGACTTATTCTATGACATACATTTCACTATGCTCAAACTTGATCATCATGATCAATTGGTAACACGAATAAAAGCTATAGCTAGTGAATGTTGCGAAAGTAGTTTTGTGGAGTAAAAAATTGTTACGAAATGCAACACATTGAGAAGTGCCATATACAAAGAAATCTAACACCACTAAGTTGTTGCTTTAAAATATCAACTATTCCCTCCTGTTGTCTCTCTATAAAATGGGGTTTGATATTTATCAAGAAAGTTTATTGTAGCTTGGCATTGGGACTCTACCACTACAAGACTGAAAACTCCCAGAAGACTTCTTATGTAGATCTTCATTTAAGGTGTGTGAGATACGAGGGCTTATTTATAAATTTTATTTTGCTAATAGCATAACATAAAAGGTCACTTTCCATTGCATGCATGAAAAGTACGTCCAGATGGCATTGTGTGACAATATGAAAATAGTGTTATCTTAAAGAATATTTGATGAAATATTTTGCAGCAGGCGGACGAGTCTTACTAAAAATACCATCATGACATAATTGTTGTCGACATTAAAAGCATGTCAACTTTGTAATGAAGGAATTGGTAGTTCTAAGTATTAGTCTTACATGGAACCTACACCCAAGAATATGATAGTGAAAAATCATGGTGACAACTTTTTAATGTCAATGGTTCCAATGTCACTTAGTTCCACTATATACCATCATGCATGTATGAGATCACTCAACATAAAGCCACAATCTTTTACTATTTAACAGCCATGCATTCATTGTGCTGCTTGAATGCTTTTTTTTTTTTAAGGGGATGGGGACGACATACCCTTGCCCTAATAAAGAAATTAAAATTATGCAATTTACAAGATTTTGAAGTCATTGCCCCAAGTTAAGCTCAATTATTTTGTTGGGAGATGTGGACATCTCAACAAGACAATTTTATCAAGGCACATCACAATGGTAGTTTTCTATTAATAGCTAACCAAATAATACCATCAGCAAATAATTCTTTTGTTACGAGTTAACCAACTATAGTTATGAAGGTAGCAGGGTTTGCAATGCTAATAAAATGATTTATAAATCAATTCATAATTCATTTTAAATTTAGAAGACATATTTGGTAATGAACATTTTCAAAATATATATATTAAAAAAAATGCACAAAGACATAATTTAGTCCCTAATTTCTTACAAATAGTTTATCATTTTCTTGAGTTTAAACGTTTCTTTTATAAATTGAAGGCTATCTTTCAATTTCTTAATAACCATTCAATTTTTTATTATTTAAAAGCATATGTTGCAAATTTAAACTCCTTTTGGAATAAAGAAAATATTAAAATTTAGATATTAGACATATAAATACATAAAAATCATGTGGCAAGTACGGAAATCACCCTATGTAGTAACATGTACATATGATGGATTATTGGATTGATTCTGCTAAAAATAATTCATGAATTAACATGAATCATAGTGTAAGTTAATCAAATGATTAAGTTATTCATTTAGTTAGAAATTCTTATTATTAAATAAAATGGATAACCTCCACAATTTTTCAATTATGTTAATTTTGTGCCATCTAC
Source organism: Phalaenopsis aphrodite (assembly GCA_003013225.1). NCBI lineage: Eukaryota > Viridiplantae > Streptophyta > Magnoliopsida > Asparagales > Orchidaceae > Phalaenopsis > Phalaenopsis aphrodite. Next base: position 93,837 of record NEWO01000696.1, on the reverse strand, counting down.
ATCTAGTCTATTGTTACTAAGAACAGCATTTTAGATGTTCTTGGATACCATATTGTGCCCTCTTCATAATTTTAAGATTTAATTATTAAGACAAGTTTATAAAAAATAAATTATATATTTAAAAAAGTTATATGTATATATATATATATATATATATATATATATATATATATATATATATATATATATATATATATATATATGTATATGTACATATATATATATATTATATATATATATTTATCATTTGGGTAAGTGTTTGCTCTTGTCTATTAATGATAAACAAATAAAATATTTTATTTTTCTTAAAATTATGCTTGAATTTATTTAAATAAATATTTAAATTATGCTCTCCCAAAGAAATATTTCTTGCTCAGCCACTGGTGTTTCCACATGACTCGCACCATCACCATGATTTCTATCGTTATTATTTCATATATTTCTACTGTAGTATTTTACAAATGTTATCCCTACAAGCGTTGGGTTGGCAGGGAATGGGGCGAAAGAGAGCTAGGAAGAAAATTTATGGGGTAGTCATCAAGTTAGGGGCAGGCAAGTGAATTATCGTTGGTTTTACTAACGGGTTTCTTGTGAGTGTTTCGACTTTTTTTTTTATCTTATACTTAGGCTCCGTCTGAAGAGCGTAAACTTTAAGATTGTATTATTAATAAAATTTAGTTTATACTATTTATAATTTGATTGCACATTCTCAACTTAAATTCATCATACTTTGTATTTCTCATATACCATACCAATAGGAATGGCTAAATTGTCTCATCTTAGCACTAGGCAAAGATGCCAACTCCACACCAAATGGATCATTGCATTCCATATTGGTGGCAATGACTCCTAACATTAACTCACCTATAGTAGACAAGTCAATAACATCATCTCTCCAAAACTACTAATGGGCAGATCTACCCAAAAAGATTTTCCACCCACCCTAATAATTTGAACTAGGTGACTTTTGGGGTCATGATAGTTGCAGGGATATATCTTATTTAGCCCGCATCATGAAATTTCTTTCTTATTCTCATTTTTTCCAAAACTGTTTCAGTGAACTTGCTAACTTTGCTTTCCAAATATGACAATCACTATCATTAAGGTTTACACGACCTTCTCAACCTTAGCAAAAAATGTTTCCTCAGTTTTGACCACATTGATAGGTACACTATCGTAAAATGCAATCCAAAACATCTAGCTCCTCAATCTAATAAATATTGTCCAATATGTTGTCGTCTAATATCTTCTATGGCGAATAAGTTAAACCATGAAAAGTTACGATAGCAACATAATTTTATAATTCTTTCCAGATCACAGGCTATAACATACAGCGTCAATCTCTCAACTTGATAGAATTTTGTAGAATTTATCCAATAATTTGTTATTTATTATGACAAGTTAATAATTAAGAAACTATAAGAACATCATAAAATCATCAATGAATTAAATTTAATTTCAGTTTTCATTTTGAAATTGCAATTTATAAACATCTAATTTACTTCACCGCATACTCTTAATTTAGTATATGATCACACACTTCAACAACATGTGTTTTATAAAATAACCAAAATTAACTCTAATAGATCATGTAAGTTTAAGTTTAGAGCACATAACAACATTTGTCATTTGAGTAGTATTGAAAATTTCACAAAAAATTTAATTTTATTAATTTTGGGTCATAAGATCAGCATTTTAAATGTTCTTGGATACTATATTGTGTCCTCTCCAAAATTTTAAGATTTAATTGTTAAGATTATTTTACTAAAAATAGATTATATATTCGGAAAAATTATATATATTATAAATATATATTTATCATTTGTGCACGTGTCTGTTCGTGTCTATTCATAAAAAAACAAATAAAAATATTTTATTTTTCTTAAAATTATGCATAAATTTATTTATATAAATAATTAAATTATGCTCTGAAAAAAAATTATTTCTTGCTCAGCCACTTGTGTTGCCACATGACTCGCACCATCATCATGATTTCTATAGGCATTATTTCATATATTTCTGCTGTAGTATTTTACAAATGTTATCTCTACAAGTGTTGAGTTGGCAAGGAATGGGGTGAAAGAGAGCTAGGAAGAAAGATTATGGGATAGTCGTCAAGTTTGGGAAACAATCAGTAGGACAACAAACAA
>NEWO01000696.1:80582-90939 GCA_003013225.1 Phalaenopsis aphrodite | reverse complement strand
ATCATCAATGAATTAAATTTAATTTCAGTTTTCATTTTGAAATTGCACTTGATAAACATCTAATTTACTTCATTGCATACTCTTAATTATGTATATGATCACACATTTCAACAACATGTGCTTTATAAAATAAACAAAATTAACTCTAATAGAGCATGTAAGTGTAACTTTAGAACACACAACAACATTAGTTACACCATTGAGTTATCATTTGAGTAGTATTAAAAATTTTACAACAAATTCAATTATGTTGATTTTGTGCCATCAACATCTAGTCTATTGTTACTAAGATCAACATTTTAGATGTTCCTGAATACCATATTGTGTCCTCTCCAAAATTTTAAAATTTAATTATTAAGATAATTTTAAAAAAATAGATTATATATTTAAAAAAATTATTTATATTATAAATATATATTTATCATTTGTGTATGTGTTTGTTCTTGTCTATCATAAAAAACAAATAAAAAAAATTATTTTTCTTAAAATTATGATTAAATTTATTTATATAAATAATTAAATTATGCTCCCCAAAAGAAATATTTCTTGCTCAGCCACTGGCGTTGCCACATGACTCGCACCACACGATTTCTATAGTTATTATTTCATATATTTCTGCTACAGTACTTTACAAATGTTATCTCTACAAGTGTTGGGTTGGCAAGGAATGGGTGAAAGAGAGCTAGGAAGAAAGATTATGGGGGTGGTTGTCAAGTTTGGAGGACCATTAGTAGAAGAGCAGACAAGTGAATTATCATTGGTGTTACTAATGGGTTTCTTGGAAGCGTTTTGATTTTTTTTTATCTTGTACTTAGGCTCCGTCTGAAAAGCGTAAACTTTAAGCATGTATTATTAATAAAACATCGTTTATATTATTTATAATTTGATTGCATATTCTCAACATAAATTCATTATATTATGTATTTCTCATATACCATATATATAGGAATGGCTAAAGATGCCAACTCCACACCAAATGGATCATTACATTACACAGTGGTGGCGATGACACCTAACATTAACTCTTCTATAGTAGACATGTCAATAACATCATCTCTCCACAACTGCTAATGAGCAGATCTATCCAAAAAGATTTTCCACCCACCCTAATAATTTGAACCAGGTGACTTTTGTGGTCATGATAATTGCAGGGATATATCTTATTTACCCCGCATCATGAGATTTCTTCCTTGTTCTCATTTTCCATAATTGATTCAGTGAACTTGCTCCAACTTTGCTTTTCAAGTATGACTGTCACTATCATTAAGGTTTACATGACCTTTTCAACCTTTAAAAAAAAAGGTTTACTTAGTTCTTACCACATTGATAATTTCACTATCCTAAAATGCAACTCCAAAACATCTAGTTCCTCAATCTAATAAATATTGTCAAATATGTTGTCGTCTAATATCTTTTATGGAGAATAAGTGAAACCATGAAATGGTATGATAGCAACGTGATTTTATAATTCTTTCCAAATCACAGCGTCAATTTCTCAACTTGATGCAGTTCTGTAGAATTTATTCATTAATTCATTATTTATTATCACAAGTTAATTTCAGTTTTCATTTTGAAATTGCAGTTGATAAACATCTAATTTACTTCACTGCATATTCTTAATTAAGTTTATGATCACACACTTCAACAACATGTGTTTTATAAAATAACCAAAATTAACTCTAATATAACATATAAGTTTAACTTTAGAACACGTAACAACAAAACGAAAGTTATACTAATTGAGTTGTCAATTGTGTAGTATTAAAAATTTCACAACAAACCAATGTTTTTTCAGAGAATAAATTCTTCGTCTTCTGATTATTCAACTACCCCAACTCCACCCTTCTTTTAGTATACTCTTTTAATTTCAGTTTATTTGACTCCCAATAAAAAATTTAGCATACTTTGTTAAGTTGGATGCTCTGTTGATTTTTCCTGTAATTACAATACATTACTATTACTCTTATTTTTGTAATATAATATAACCTACACAGAATTTAATCATATGAGAAATTGAAGTGGTTTCAATCTAAAATTTAAGCTATACCATCATATTAAAATCTCTTACTTTCCATCCATTTAAATGAGATTATTTCTCAACCATTTTAATTCCAATATTTTGCACCCACTTCTTGAAGTTAAAATTTTAATAAACACTCTTAGCAATTTTGGTTCATTTTTGATAGTTTATATCTTTTTTGTCTTATTTTTTTTTTTATTTTATCTAAATTTTGATATGAAATAAAATGTGCTTGATATCTTAGAATATTTATTTTTTATTTATGATGTCAAGGTGGTGGTTGCCAATGGAGTTTTAATGATGGTCAAAGAGATAATAATAACGAAAGTTGCTAGTGATGGTTGCGGCAACAGTCGCAACTATCAACAATATTAGCAGTGGTTGATAGTGATAGAATAAAAAAAAAAAAAATTAAAAAAAAACTCAAAACATCTAGTTTTTTGTGTTCTTTAAAATAACTTTATTTGCTTTTTTAAAAAATAAAATAGTTGAAAACACACTAATCAAGCATGATTTTTAAAAATAAAAGAAACAAACAAAAGAACCGAAACAGGATAAAATTTTAGGAAGATTACCATACATACCACACAATTCTTATATACTTGTTTTTGTTATGCACTACCCATCCTTAGTCCTAGCTATGCTACTGGTCTAACTACACATCCCAACAAAATTTTAGCTCAATCCAGCATTATATAATCAAGGAAAGGAACAGTTTAATGCATTCATAAGGAAGTGCAAACAATTTATTCATTAAATAGCTCAATCATAAAAAAAATAAACTCCTAGGATACCATGTAGTTAAGAGAAATAAGCTCATAGCTCTGAAATATCAGAATTGATAAATTAATAACTGCAATCGTTCCTGCCATCAGATATGGTTTTCCGACAGCTTGCCATGTATTTAAGTTGTTAATCTTAAATTATTCATGGCAGTCAAGATTTGTGTCTAGTTGCCCGACTCTAGTGCAAGTGGTCAGAGTGATTGTAAGCTTCCACTTAGTTGCGAGTTTGAGGACTGGCGTTAGTGTATGATTTATGCTACTTCATTTTTCATTGAAAATACTAGCAAGAACATGCACAAACAATTTACTTAAGAGAACAGAATAAAAAATGATAAAAAAAACCTGTGATTTGGACCATGAGAGATCAAGCACATCGTCCAAATGCCCTATGAATGAGCAAACAGGCTTCTCCGAGAGCGCAAATGCTTGTTCAGGCATCATCACATGGTCTGAACTCAAAGATTTACTACCACTAGCACCCTTCGCAGTTCTCTTCCCTTCACCGTCAATTCTCTCCATACATGAAGGCAAAACCATCTCCTCCGGCAAACCTTTATTAGGGTTCGCTGCAAGATTGACACTGCCATAATCCTGGCCTGCTCGATCCACCAAGAACTCCAGCTTCCTATCATGCTCGAAGATCTGCCACGCATGGATCACACAATCCTCCCCAGCACTAGCCAGGTAACGACCGTTTAAGCTAAATTTGATGGTCCAGATAGATCCATTATGCGCTTGAATTTCCTGGCTCAAGAACAAGCCCGTGAGCTCTTTATGGGACTTCCCATACTGCCGGACTTTTATCCGCTCGGGGACATGGCAAGGTGATTGCAGCTTGTCTTGGATATCATCTGTGGCAGAACTAGACCTCCTCCCTCCCTTTTCTGAAGACGTATCCATCACGTCGCTGCTCTGCCAATTCCACTGCTGACCCACGGCCACAGCGTTCTTTAAGCTCTTGAGCCAGCTTGACCTCCTCTTCGACCTCCCACCACCGTTTGAATCAGCACTGTCCTTCGAACGATGGCCAGATGCGCCGGAGTCGATCCTTCTACCCACGACATTCTGCCTACGCATTAGCTCCTTTACGATGGGTGAACTTCCAACACATAACTCGAACTCTTCCATCGAGAACTGCCGACCAGTTTCCACCTCCCTCAGCTTATTCCACATCCCGTCCCCCCGAAACTCCTTGATCAAAAACTCATTACCGTTTCCAAGGTCCTTGATTGTACACCTCTGCACTTCCTCCCCCTCCCCATCCAATACCTCTAGTTCTCTCCCCACCGACGGCCTCGATCTCCCGATAAGCGGTGGCTTGTCAGTGACCGAAGCAAGCTGTCTACGCAAACTTCTCGGTTTGACGGAGCCGTCGGATCTGGAACGTGCGAAAGTGCCGAAAATAGATTTTGCCCGGGCAGGATCAACCAGAGGGCAGAGACCATCGCAGGAAGTGCTTCGCCCCATCTCCCCCTCCCTCCCCACGCCACTTCCCCCACCATTGGGATTCACCAGACTGAGCTCTGGGTCACAGGCAAGGCCAATCTGTTGGAGGAAATGGCGGCGGCGCTCCTCGACGGAGCCCGGCTGTGAGAGCCATACATCAAAGGAGATGGGGGACGGAAGAGAAAAGAAGGCGTGGTGACGGTGTTGCTTTGGACAAACATAGTCGCCTTCGTCGTCGGAAGAGGATGTAGAGGAGCACGAAGATGACAGGTCGCGATTGAGAGATTCATAGAACTCGTCGTCCTCTTCACCCTCCACCGAATTGCTCATGCTATCGGGGCATTCGGATCCCCGATAACAGCGTCGGGGAAGAAGAATATTGTAAAACGACGGGGGCAACGACAATCATCCGAAGGTGGGCGCAGGTAGAGGATGATTGCCGTTGGGAGTAGAAGCTCGGAGCAAGTAGATCAGCCCGCCCTTTATAAACCAGCGTGGCTCGGGACACTGTCTTCCATTTCTAATGGCACGCCATGATTTTAACGAACTGTTCGGCAACAGACCCGAATTTCAACCGTAAATATCATAAATCTTATCAGACAATTATTTTGAATAAAATAAAGCCACAGATTTGATATATTTAAATTTCATAAATTCTGGCTGTAAATTTTAAATTTTCTCCGAACTGAGGGATTTAAGTTAGCTATATAAACTTTTAGGAATTAGCAAATCGCTTTAAGGATTTGAGTTTGCTTTTATATATGAATTTTGAGTTATGTTGTGTCTTTCTCATGAGTTCTGAGTAGTTTTCTCTGTCTTTCTTCTTGTCTTGAGATTTGTGAAATGATGATTTGAATTAGTTGAGCCAAAAAAATATTAAAGAAGTTGTGATGATCTTTTCACTTCGATCTTAATTTACTTTCAATCTAGTCAATTGATTTGTTAAAATTTGTTGAGTTTTACAACTAAAGTGAAGATTACATCCAAGATTCAGGCAGGTCAAAACCCTAGAAAATTGGGTGCAAATAAATAAGAAAATAAAATTATCGGGCATATAATTGGAGATTTTAGAGCGACAGACTAAAATCCTCAATTCGGTCCTATCATTTGGGTGCTGTAGTTTAGATGTTAGCCCTCAGGCGAGGGGGATGTGGGAGCTCCAAAGTGAGAGTCGGTATCCTCCCAGCCTAGCCGCAGATTCAGTAAACAAACGTAGGATTAGTTAATGTTCTTTATGCCTGGATCAAAGGGTAAGGAATAGGTATGCTCCTATTTGACACAATACAATTTGAGCTGATTCACTTTATCCATTCACTATAATTTCTTGACAAGGAGAAGAATGTTTTCTTATATATTGAATATCACACTAAAAAATTTATTAGTATAATTACTTATTTAAGAGTTATTAAAATTATATATTTATTTCAGTTGTCTATTAGTGACAGATAAGCAATTTGAATTCGATTGTTGTGATTAAGTATTGTTTTTCTAAAATCTTAGTTCGTAGTTCTAATATTAGTCCCTGTGGGATTGATATCTAGGACTCCATTAAAGCTCTATATTACTTAAGCGATACGTATACTTGCGTTGATAAGTGTGACTTTACCATTATTGAATATTATATATATACATCTTTATCGAATCTATAACCGTTGTCAAGTTTTTGGTGTTGTTGCTGAGGAATTAAATCATCTGGCAGCAGTATAAAATACTTGTATTTTTAAACATATATAAAGTCGCTGTCACTTAGTTTATTATGAAAATATTTCAACAAATTTTAATTTGTTTTTACTCATGGACATGAGCTAATACCCATCATTAAGGCTTCGATGAATCATGTGTTTGTTTGTTTAAATTTTTGTTAACAATGATAACTTATATTATTTTAGCTTTTTATACTTGTACCAACATTTTTCTATAATAGATAACAAACTATTAATTGTATGGATACTTGTTAGTAACATTAGAGGACTGCCTAAAATTGAGAGATGGAGTGTGGACTCTTCCTAAGTACAAATCTTGTGTTGGATGGACTGTAGTTAAAGATAACTATGGTGAATACACATAACCTTAGTTAAGCTTCTAATAATATTAATAGCTTTTCTTACATTGAAACGATCAGCAAGAGTTAGGTAGGTAGTGCAAAAATAGCAAAAATACTAGGCTTGTGATAGCAAGGTAGCGGTCATATTGACCAATCCATAGTACCGTTTAACAAAAAATACTCCTTTTGTTGATTTTTAACTAATCTAAATAACACATGTGAAATCCATCCATTATAGCTCTTTTGCCCTGATTTTACTTTAAGCAAACACTTGATTTTATTTTTATAGTTTTTTTCTTTTGCTTATAATTCAGGTTTCATTGTTGCATTACCATGATCCAAAAGTTCAGACAATGGTCCTCCAATTAAATTTTATTACTTGTTAGGTCATTCTTCATGTGACTATATTCTTGTTCTTCATTTCATTAGTCATACTCTACTTACTCTTGCATGTACATTAAAATTTTAGCAAGCCTACATCCACTATCATGAGAAAGTCTATGTTCATTAATCTTTACATATACATGTTACAATCTCCTAGTTTTTCTCCTTTGTTATTATAAATTTCTTTAGAAAAAAATGAAAATACCTGCAAGTCCTCTTCTTTATAAAGATGGTGGCATTTAAAAAGCACCAAATGTGTTGAGAGATTAATGAATGAGCACATCATAGAAAACATAATCACAAATCATGGTGCCATAATTACATCTACTCTTTGGTCAAGGGATCACGACTTCAATACTTTTCTAGAAAATGGTTGATGGAAACTTTTAAAACTGTAATTATGTGTATCCTTATATAACAATTGGTCATAATTGACAAGTTGATATGATTGTCAAATATATGATAGTTTGAAGCACATTTTAGGCCTTTAAGCAAATTGCACTTATGAGAATATTTTCAATTGAGGTTCTTATTGATAATCTAAGAGTTGGTATAACATTATTTGACCTAAAAGTTATTCACATGATAATATTGATTTAACATAAAAAACTAGCACCAAACCTTACTTCATTCACTCAAAGCTCTATTTATATAACTTTTAGTGAAATAAGTACTTGGTTTTGACACAATCAAACTTTTTTATTTTTTTATTTGGTGATTTATGTTGAATTAATAATAGAGAAAGGCTAAATCAAAGTCAAACTTGCAGGAAGGAAGATACAAAAATATAGTGGTGGCCACTATTTCAATGGTTTTGGTGAAGGAAAAAAGCTAGTTAACTTGAAAATGAGCCTTGGTTTAGGGTTGTTGTAAACTAGCTAGTTGTTGAGGAAGTTTTCATGGAGGTTGGCATTTAGCATATGCATAAGATTAAAAGGTAACAGAAAATATCTATGGGGATTTTCAATCACTGCATCTTTTGGAATGGTCTTTTATATGTAGTGTCCATGATAATGCAAAAGGATGATGATACGAAGAGTTAGAGTTAAACGACTGATGAAGTAGGTATGCGCCATAGGCATAAGGTAAGCAATGAAATACTTCATTCCTAGCATGGTTTAACAAATAAACCATCAATCAAGTTTAAATATTTCTATTTAGATGATTGAATATGCCATTAATAATATATATTATCTTGAAAATAAAAAAATAATTTATAATGGATTTAAATACTAAATAAGAGATTTTAAAATTTATAGGTTCACATATATTAGAGATTTGTTCTGTCCTTAATTTGGGTGACATAAGGCTTATTTTAATCTACATATAGTTTCCTTTTATGAGTAAACCCATATAAGTAATTGCATCTCATGGGCAATAGAATTTTAAGAATACTCTTAATTAAATTAAGGCCTATGTCTTTATAAATTTTAAATTTTAGCTTTAATACAATTTAATGATGTAATTCATTTGTTAGTTTCATCTTTATTAGTTTATTTTTTATATTTTATGTTGGTAGTTTTAGTGTTTTATGTAGTATTTAGGTGAGATGACAACATCGGGAGCAAGATGAGCAAAAGGAGCCCAAGTATTGGACAGTTGTTCTTGCGATAGTACTGATCTCTGAAAATATAGTTGTGTAAAATTTATAAAAATGAATATGCTTTACAATGATGCCAAAAACTTGATGTGGTATTTTATGAATAATAACGTTAAGCACTTGATGTTAGGATTCTACGTAAGTATATGTATCGTTATCAAGTAATACAAAACTATTTCTTTAAGTCCCAAATATCGATCCCACGAGGAAGGTTTAAATTTAAAATGATAAATTAGCTATGAAATTCACAGAAATAAAATAAAATTAATGCACTAATTTTGAATATTTAAGATACTATCAGAACTAAATTATTAACTACTAGCAAAATTTAAATGCAAAGTTTAAAACAATAACCACTAAACTATGTTTATGTGATGAAGTTTTCTAATATGAAAAAATATCTTTCCAACTACAATGAGTTTTTGGTAAAATGAGATGAAATAAATAGTTTAAATATTTATTCTGCCAAATAGAAGTAATTTTAATTCTCTACCCTGATTCAGTGTTATAGAAAATCATTGGCTCATCTCAGGTTTAGTCCTTAAATCCGTGGCTAGGCTAGGAGGATACTGGCTCTCACTCCAGAGCTCCCACTTTCCTCCCTTGAAGGCTAACTCTCGCTTTAGTTCTTAAACACTAAGATCAAATTGGAGATTTTATTCTATCATCCTAAAATCTCTAATTCTACGCCCAACAATGTATAATTCTTTATTTATTTGCATTTAATTACATGAACAAAACACTACTCTAAGAAATCAAATGTGATTCTCACTCTGTTGCAAAACTCAAACTTTATGAGAAAGATACAACAAAACACAAATTTCATATGTAAAAGAAAGTTCATACAACAATAATAAACAAACAACACTTATCTGAAACTCTTTCTCAAAGAAAATCCTTTGTAGTCTCTTAGGAAATGTTGGAAGAAGAAATCTCTCACTTCTCTCCCTCTCCAACACTCTTAGAGAAGAATTCACACTTAAACTCACCACAAAAAATCAAAACTATAAAGAAAAAAAATGACTAAATGGACTCTAAGTGGCTATAGGGAATGTGGAATATCGTGGAAGAGAGTGGAAAGTGGTTGAAGGGTGCGAAGGGGGCGGAAAGAGAGTCTTTTATGATCAAGTTTGGCTCTAAATAGAGCCTAATTTTGGTTTTTCAATAGATGCATCCAAAAAAATCTTCAAAAAGCATAAATTCATCAAATCTTCTAGAAATAGGGCATGCACCAACACCGGCACCAGTGACTATTTAATTAAACTGCGCTCTCTGTCAAAAGGCGCCGTCAACACTGAACATTTCTTCTAAAGCTCCATTCTGACTCCAAATTCCATCCTTTTTTGCTTTCATTTTGCACCAAGTCATAAAAATCAACAACCTACAATAAAACAAGAAAAACACTTTTATTTAAGGTACAATATCACAAAAAATGAGTATAAAATAGAGGTATAAAATTCATATATTTTTGGTGTATCGAAATCCCCCAAACTTAAATGTTACTTTTTCTCAAGTAACTCTTCACTACATAAAAATATGACTCATGGCGATGATTTTAACTTCTAGATTTCTATATTTTAGTTTACTAATTACAATAGCATAACTTAATAAAAATGTAAAATAATTCCAGTTAATACTAAAGGTATAAGAATATATAGCAGTCAAGTCTAAGATTTTTTATTCTCTATTCTTTTCAAGGAAAATTGCAAATTATTCATATTAAAGCCACTTAGAATATCTATATGAAAAAGAACTTCATGAAACTTTACTAGTTATATGCTAATACTGAAATATAAGTTTAGAAAATGTAGTCAAGCCTTCTTCTTTAAGTTGATTCAAGTAAAGTCAATTTTTAATTAGGCATCTCTTCAAGCTTCTCCTCACATCTTTTTCTTTTCTTTCCTTTTCTTTTATTTTCTTTTCAGAATCATTTTAAATCCTTTTTCTTTTTTTTTTCTTTCTTTTTTTTGTGAGGATTATTATATCTGGATAGTCTTTAATGATTTTGAACTTCACTATCCTCTTCTTAAAGTTAAAAACTTTTCACATTCCTTCACTTTATAAATTTATATTAGCTT
>NEWO01000696.1:59758-80566 GCA_003013225.1 Phalaenopsis aphrodite | reverse complement strand
TTGAGGACAAATAAATATAATTTTCTTTTCTTTATTTTGAACTTCACTATCCTCTTCTTAAAGTTAAAAACTTTTCACATTCCTTCACTTTATAAATTTATATTAGCTTTAAAGATTATTCATAAAGTCTTATTCTTTTCTTATTACATGAATCTCTAAGTTTTTTAATACTTCAAAAATACAAATTCTTTTACTGACAATAGAAAGACATAGTCTTATTCTATCATATCAAATATCTTAATCAATAAAATTAACCATTATTATTAAAAAGTTTCAATCAAGTTTACTATATATTTAGAAACATAAATATAGTTATCTAAAGTTACCCTCTAATACCACAGGCCATGTTAAATTTTGAAATATTTTGAAAATATAGCTAATTGAGGACAAATAAATATAATTTTCTTTTCTTTAAAAATGAATTTTTCTTCCCCCCAAACTTAAATTTTTAAAAGATTTAGCATGAAAAAATGAAAAAATAAAGGGTGAAAGAAAACATTTAATACATAAAGGAAAGGCTTATCTGTTTAATGTTCTGATATTGAAACTTAACTCTGAAATATTGCAGGTGCTAATATGAAAAGCTACAAGCTTAAAACATTAAATAACTCATAATAAATATAAAAATTTGCTGAGAAAGAGTTAACTACAAATACATTCAACAAAGTACTAAAAACTAACAACAATACTAAAATGATTTCCAATGTAAAAAAAGTTTCACAAATCTACTATTCACAATACAATATAATATTTAAAACAAAGTGTCACACTCTAAAAATAAATAGTCACAACAATAAAGCACAACCAAACATAAACTAAACAAAAATCAAATTAAAACATCACCAATCATCATCTTCTTCTTCTTCCACATCCACATTTTGCTGCTGATATGGGGTAAAAATAGGGTGAGTAGGAAACAGAACTGAGTGCCCCTCATGTATCTAAACATTGCATCATCATAAGCAGCATCATATTCATGCTTCTGTCTTGTGAAATCATCATTGTGTGCATTTCTGGCCTCCATATTTTCCATTCTACTTTCCGTTCTCAAGATATCTCCCTGTTGGATCATCATCTACTCTATAAGTTCTTAGAGAGTAGGGGTACTGGAGTAGGGGTATTTGAAGTAGAAGGAATATCTATACTCTTACTTTCATATCTCCATCCAACATGAGATTCATAAGTATTAATATTGGTGGGCTCAATAGGTTTTAGAGGCTCAATCCTCTTCTATCCATTCTAAAATCAACTCCTGCCTATTCACATTGTGTGAAGATCATGGCAAGGTGTGCTAAACCACCAGTAGTCTCTCCCAAAGCAATAAAACGAGAGTTTCTATAAACAATAGAGCCTACATCTATCCTTCTCATCTGCTGGATACTAAAGTTCAAGATGGCTGCATCCTTTGTAACCTCACTATGATGATTTGTTGGTATCATTCTACCAGAAATAAAGTAGAGTCAGACCTTAGACACTACATTTAACATAAAAAGAGGGAAGTTTACGTTAACATCATTCTTCACCTTCCAAGCTCCTCTTTCATCAGTAAGAAAAAAAAAACTTCATCTAAGGCCTCATTTGTTGCAGACAATGATTTGTACTGGCAACTATCACATCCTCTAACTGATAAAATTCATTTATTTTTCTTGGAATAAATTTCACCATTTTCTCACGAACAAACACGTAGTCTTCATAAGTTTCCTTAAAGTTGGCATAGAACTCCATCACAGCACCTCGATAGTAAAGTAACAAAAATTATCCCACTACCGAGCATTGATTAATCTTTTGACTTCTCCACCCAGATTCTTAAATCCTCGATCCAGAATTACTTTCTTAGTTACAAGTAGACTATTGAAACAAATGTTAGCCCTGTAGTTGACAAACTTTTGCTCATCAAAATCCACCTTTCTCTTTCCCTTGCTCATTCTCGGTGCCAAGGTAATCTACAAAAATTTGATAAAATCCAAATAAATTCCTAAAAATTCTGAAAATCACAATGTGGAATGTTTTAAACTTAAATTTACTAAGTAAGAGTTATTCATCAAAGGATTTTCTCAAAATATTCTAAAAAATTTCAAAATTTTGGATCTCGACAATGTAAGATAAATCCTTTGTGAAAATAAAAAATTTTGAGTTCAAATTGTAGCTCTTACCTAGCGAAGATGAAAATTGAACTTCCTTTACCTTGCAATCGCCTTAAATCCAAGCACTAGTAAGCCCTAGGTGAAAAAACCAAGGTTGAAGATGACCAAAAGCGCAAAAATGGTACTATACAAATCACGAATTTTAAGGTGTTTGAGTGGTTTTTGGGTCAAGGGCGATGTCGACGCCGATGCCGGCTCTAGTGGCAAAAAAATTTTTTTTTTTTTATTTTTGCAATTTTCAGCTTTCTTTCAATTCACTCCAAAGTCTATTTAGTCTTTTTGAAAATGAATTTTTATCTTAAAATAACTCACAAATAAGCATTTTCACAAACAATACCAAACTAAAATTTATATATGAATATACACTTTTTACAAATACATTTTTCTAATCACACTTTCACATACATGAAGAAAACTAAATTAAAATTCAGCATCAAAATCAAGCCACAACACTAGAACACTAATACAGAACTATACACACAATCAAAGTTAATAGAGTTCTAAAGCAAAGTAAAGTAAATTAAATCCACACAATCACATTAAAAACATAATTACTTTAAAATAATAGAGAGTCCAACTTCTTCAATTATTCTGCTTCATCTTCACTACTTTCTCCTCCTCTAATATCTCTCATAGGCTGGTAATGGACATACAAATTGTAGAAGGGTCGGTACGAGAATTGATCAATTGAATTTTCATCGATCCATCCATTTTTTCTTGAACATCTGCACCAATCCTGCTTCAATTGTTCTAGTATGATCAAAGTTCTTCATCCTCCAATCTAGGTGATCAAAAAGGTAGTTAAGATTTCCTATTGTATTCATAATACTATAAAGTTTTCTTTCTATTTTCTTCTCCAAAGCTATTGAACTTCCAATTTTTTGTTGCATTAATGGTGTCGAATCATGTGATGAATGATCCAAGATAACATCTAATGCTTCATTCCCATTCCCAATATAATTATCATCAATAGGAATCATGGGCTCCCATGGTAATAATACTTTCTCCCAACTTTCATATGACACTTGAGATTTACTGTAAAGAAAGTAAGAAAATTATGGAAAGATGCCCTAGTCCATATATTGGCCCATTCATAATAACACCCATAATAGATTTGAAAATAATCGATCCCACATCAATGGGTTTTTCCATTTGAATGCAATAGTTTAAAATGACACTTTCTCTTGTAACTCTAGTAATCTTCATGGTAGAGAGTAATTTTGCAGATATGAAGAAATGCCATTGTTTTGTGATTGGATTAGGCAGTGAAGCAGAGAAACTAATGTATCTATCCCTCATCTTTGATTTCCCAATTATCATTTTCATCCGTCAGAAAGTTATATACATCTTGCATCATATCTCTCGTTGGGATAAAATTCTTATAATGATAGATTGGAACATTTTCTATCATATACAAATCATTAATTCGAGTCGAGTAAATGGTACAACCTTACCTCAAACGAAGACAATTCCTTGGGCAATTCCATGTAAGTTAGCATAGAATTCCTTTACTTCTGGAACAACAACTACAACGGTAGTGTAGCATAAAACTTCCCAACGTCTCTGTACAATGATTTTCTCAATCTGTGAACTTGGATTACTCAATCCATGTTTGACAAAGCCTCTCTCCTTGATAAGTCTCTTTTTTGTAATGATATTGTTATATAATCTCTCTGTGTCAAAACTGATAAACTTTCTTCTATTGAAAACTCCATACCTTGAAGTATTTCTGGAATTGGAAGCCATGGAATTCAAAATTTGGAAGTTTCTGGTCGTTTAAGGCAGTTATTAGGCCTTTAAAAACACCTCTTGGCGGTTATTTAGGAGTGCAATCCTGCCAAAGTCCGCTACATTTTTCCTGAACGCATGAAACTGCTCGAGACCCCGTCGACGCTCCCAATGGCGCTGTCGGTGCCCATTCTGGCGCTAGAGGCCAAAATTACATCCTTGTTTTTTTGTTCAATTTGATTCCAAATTTTTTCTCCAATATCAATATTTGTCTTAATTTATGATAAGTAAAATTATGTAGGATTCAAAAATATTATTATTTCCTAAAAACACTTATTAAACAAAATAGTAATATATAGATATATATAGATTTATATATGGGTTGCCTCTTACAAAGCATTTGGTTTAACGTCGTCAGTCTGACGTACCATTTTTTAATATGGATGACTTAACATCAAAATTTCTTTAAATTGTGACACGTATCCTTCATAATAATGTTTCAATCGATGCCCATTAACTTTAATTATCTTTTTAGTTTTAGTATCTTTAATAACAACAGTTCCATAATGATAGACTTTAATCACTTCAAATGGTCTTAACCATCTGGATTTCAGTTTTCTTGGAAATAATCTTAATCTTGTATTATATAATAAAACTTCTTGCTTAAGTTCAAACTTCTTTTTAATAATCTTCCGATCATGCCATATTTTCATTTTGTTTTATAGATTTTTGCACTATCATATGCTTCATTTCTAAGCTCCTCAAGTTCATTGAGTTGCAATAATCTTTTCTCACCAGCATATTTAAGATTAAAATTAAATTGCTTAATAACACAAATTGTTTTATGCTCCAATTCTATTGGTAAGTGACATATTTTTCCAAAAATAAGTCTATATGAGGACATTCCTATAGAAGTCTTATAAAGAATTATGTATGCCCATAATGCAGTATCTAATCCAGCAGACCAATCCAATTTATAGGGATTTACAAATTTTTCTAAAATTTGTTTTATTCCACGATTTGATATCTCTGCTAGACCGTTGGTCTGAGGATGATAAGAGGTAGATAATCTACCCATAATATCATATTTTTTAATCAATTTCTCGATTCTCTTATTCCTAAAATATGATCATCCATCTATAATAATTATTCTCGACATTCCATATCTTGTAAAAATATTTTTATTTAAAAATTTCGAAACAATCTAAGCATCCATTTTAGGTACAACAATAGCTTCAATCCATTTTGACATATAATCAACAACAAGTAATATATATAAATTTTCAAATGAAGGCATAAATGGTCACATAAAATCTAATCTATACACATCCAAAATTTCAACTTCTAATGTGTAATTTAGAGGCAATTCATTTCTTCTAGAATTATTTCCTACTCGCTGACATTGATCGCATGTTTTAATATATTCATTAACATCTCTAAAAAGAGTAGGCCAATAAAATCTAGCTTGCAAAATTTTATATGCAGTTCTATTTATTCCAAAATGTCCTCCAAATTCAGAATCATGACATCTTTTAATCATTTGTTGAGTTTCTTCATAAGACACACACTTCCTAATAATTAGATTTTTACATTGTTTATATAAATATGGGTCATCCCAAAAATAGAATTTTGAATCATATATAAATTTCTTTAATTGTTCATTCTTCATATCTTGTGGTAGAATATCACTTACAATATAATTTACTATATCAGCATACCACATTATATTCATTTCATCAATATTTTATAATTGTTCATTAGGGAAATACTCTAAAATTTCATTTACAAAATTAGTTAATATTTCTTTTTCTAGTTTAGACAAATGATCAGTTATTTGATTATCATTTCCCTTTCTATCAACTACAATAAAATCAAACTCTTGCAATAGACGTATCCATCTAATTAATCTTGGTTTAACATCTTTCTTTTGCATCAAGTATTTGATAGTAGAATGATCGGAATGCACTATACATTTGGTTCCAATTAAATAAGATCTAAATTTATTAAAAACATAGACAATAACTAATAACTCCCTATCAGTAGTAGTGTAATTAATTTAAGCATCATACAGAGTTTTACTAGCATAATATATTACTTTAAAAACTTTTTTTGTGCCTTTGTCCTAAAATGCCTCCAATAGCATAATCATTAGCATCACACATTATTTTAAATGATTTCTCTCAATTAAATGAAACTATTATAGGTGCAGTGATTCATTTTTCTTTCAATAATTCAAACGCTTTTATGCATTCCTCATTAAAATCAAACTTTGTATCTTTTTCTAAAAGTTGGCATAATGACTTAGTTATTTTTGAAATATTTTTTTTGTAATGCCTGTAGAAACTAGTATGTCCTCGAAAAATTCTTACCCCTCTAGCCATAGTAGGAGGTGGTAATTTTTTAATAACTTGAATTTTCACAGGATCTACTTCCATGTCATTTTCAAAAATTTTATGCCAAAGTACAATTTCTCTTGCAACCATAAATTGACATTTTTTTTTCAATTTAGTACTATGTTGATTTTTTCACGTAACTCCAGAACTTTTTTCTAAATTATTTAAACATAATTCAAATGAAGTCTCAAATACAGAGAAAACATCTGTAAATACTTCCATTCCATGTTCAATCAAATTACTAAAAATTGACATCATTCATCTTTGAAATGTTGCAGGTGCATTGCATAATCCAAAAGGCATTCTACGAAAAGCAAGTGTTCCGTAAGATCTTGTAAATTTTGCTTTCTCTTAATCCTCAAGAGCAATTGGAATTTGATGATACCCGATATATCCATCTAAAAAGGAGTAATATTTGTTTCCAACTAATCTATCCAACATTTGATCTAGAAAGGGTAAAAGAAAATGATCTTTCCTGGTGTTCATGTTTAATTTTCTATAATTTATACAAATTTTCCAACCAGTAACTTATCTTATTGTAATTAATTCATTTTCTCATTTACTTCAACTGTCACTCTTCCTTTTTTTGGAACAAAGTGAATTGGACTCACCCAATCACTGTCTGAAATAGGATATTTAATTCCAGCATCTAACCATTTTAAGATTTCTTTTTTAACAACTTCTTTCATTATTGGGTTTAATCTCCTCTGAGGATCATGTTTAGGCTTGTATTGTGCATCTAATAGAATTTTGTGCATATAAATTGAAGGACTACTTCCTTTAATATATGTTAAAGTCCATCCAAAAGTCTTTTTATATCTTTTCAACATTTTCATTAATTTTTGTTCTTGAATTTCAATTAACTCAAAAGATACAATAACATACAATCTAGATGAATCTCTTAAAAACACATATTTTAAATGACATGTAATACTTTGAGTTCAAGTTTAGGTGGTTTAATAGTTGAAGGAATAGTATTTTTATTATCATTTTCCAATAAATCTAAAGTTTCAAATTTGTACTGAATATAATCTAAATTCTCTTCTTTTATTTCATTCTCATTCTCACAAATTCTTCTTGCCTTAATTTTTCTTCAAACACTTTTTTGAATTGCTCATTACTCAGATAATAAGTAACTTTTATCCTAAAACATTCATTATATTTTTCTATTGCAGGATATTTCATAGCTTTTGCAATATTAAATGTTACTTCTTGATCATTAACTCTTATTATTAATTCTCCTTTTTACACATCTATCACAACTCTCCCTGTTTCAAGAAATGGTCTCCCAAAAATAGTAGAAATTTCTTTATCTTCCTCCATATCTAATACTATAAAGTCTACAGGAAAAATAAATTTATCCACTTTTACTAATACATCTTCTATAACTCCTTTAGGATAAGTTATTGATCAATCAAATAACTGAAGAGTTATAGTACTAGGGGAAATCTCTCTAAAATCTAAACATTTAAAAATTGATAGAGGCATAAGATTGATACTTTCTCCTAAATCACATAAGACTTTTCCAAAAAAAAACTTTTCACCAATTACACAAGGTATAGTAAAAATACCATGATCTTTTAACTTTTCAGAAAGCTTTTTTTGAATAATAGTGCTACACTTTTCAATGAGTGCAACAGTCTCATGATCTGCAAACTTCCTTTTCTTGTTTAGTATATCTTTCATAAATTTCACCTAACTTGACATTTATTCCAAAGCCTCAATGAAAGGAATGTTTATAGTTAACTTTTTAAGGATTTCCAAAAATTTTGTAAATTGTTTGTCTTTATTCTTCTGCTTCAATCGTTAAGGAAACGGAGGTAATGGTTTTTCTAAAGAAACTTGTATTTATTCATTTTCATTATGGTTACTTTCAATCTCTTCCTTCTCCTCATCAACTTCAGTTCCTCTTTGGATTCTTGTTTTAACTTCTTTTCCACTTCGTAATTGAATAGCTTTAATTTTTTCCTTATTTTGATCTTTCGGATTAACTTCCACAGTACTCGAAAGATTTCCCGAAGGTCTGTTATTAAGTGCAGTAGCAATATGTCCTAATTGATTTTCAATATTTCGAATAGCAACCGCTTGATTTTGTATTTAGTTTCTCATATTCAATATTTCTTCTTCCATTGTCAATTTTTTTCCTTAACTTGTGGGTTAGGGTTAGAGTTAAATCCAGGAGGATAATAAGGTCGATAATTAGAAATTCCTTGATTTTTTTAAATTTTTTGAGGGGTTCACCAAATTGTTATAGTTATCTCAAGTATAATTAAGGTGATTTTTCCATCCAGGGTTACAATAATTAGAATTGGGATTGTTATTTTGATTATTTATAGCATTCAAAGTTTAATAAGATGATTGAGTATCAATTATCTGCCCTAGTGAATTTTTCTCTAAAATCGATGGCATTTGAGAATAATTCACTCCAATTTGATCAATCTTTTCTGATATAGCAACAATTTGAGATGCTAAAATAAACATTGCATCAGAGTCATGAATACTAGCTACTCTCTTAGGATTTACCCGTTCAGAGGGCCATTGAAAATTATTAGTAGCTATTTCTTCTATTAAAGAGTATGCTTCATCAAAAGGTTTTGACATTAGTGATCCTCCAGCAGCATCTTCTATAATAGATCTAAGAGAACCTACTAATCCATTGTAAAAAGCTTGAATTATTAACCAATCTGGTAAAATATGGTGTGAACATTTTCTAAGGAGATCCTTAAATCTTTCTTAGGCTTCATATATTGATTCCCCTTCAAAATGACAAAAAAATGTAATATCGTTTCTAAGCTTAGTTGTTTTAGAGGGTGGAAAATATTTAGCCAAAAATTTTGTGATAGTTCTGCCCAAGTTATGATCGATCCAGGTGCTAATGAATTTAACCAAGCTTTAGCTTTCTCCCTTAATGAAAAAAAAGTCTAAGTGTAACAACATTATTAGACACTCTATCATATTTAAAAGTAGCACATATTTCAAAAAAAACTAGCAAGATGTAAGTTAGGATCTTTAGTAGGTGTTCCTCCAAACTAATTATTTTGTACCATTTAGATAATAACAAGTTTAAGCTCAATTGAATTAGCAGCAACATCAGGATTTACAATAGTTAAGTGAAGTTCATCTATTGTAGGATTAGCATAATCTTTTAAAGGTTTTTATCGATTTTCATTTGTTTGATTATCAAAGTTATTTGTCATTTCATTTAAACTTTTATTTTTTTTATTATTTTCAATTTTTTCTAATAGTACGTTCTAATTCCGATTCGTAAGGTACTAAACCTTCAGATCCAATATTTCGTATAAACAAATATAATAAGTAAAGAAAATTTTCTTAAAAATACTCTTAAATATATATAGTTATATATTTTTTTGAATTTTTGATTATATATATATACATATATATATTTTTATTTTTGATTTTTTTATATTTCTAAATTTCCTAACTGTTACATTCCCCGGCAATAGCGCCAAAAACTTGACCCCTGAAAATATAGTTGTGTAAAATTTATAAAGTTGACTCCGCTTTACAGCGATGCCAAAAACTTGATGTGGTATTTTATGAATAACAACGTTAAGCACTTAATGTCAGTATTTTACGTAAGTATACATATCGTTATCAAGTAATACAAGACTTTCTATTTAAGTCCCAAATATCGATCCCATGAGGAAAGTTTAAATTTGAAATGAAAAATTAAGTAGAAAATTCACAGAAATAAAATGAACTTATTGTCACTTATTTCGAATGTTTGAGATACTATCATAACTAAATTATTAACTACTAGCAAAATTTAAATGTAAAGTTTAAAACAGTAACTACTAAACTATGTTTATGTGATGAAGTTTTCTAATATGAAAAAACATCTTTCCTACTACAATGAGTTTTTGGTAAAATGAGATGAAATAAATTGTTTAAATATGTATTGTGCCAAATAGGAGCAATTTTAATTCTCTAGCCTGATTCAGTGTTATAGAAAATCATTAGCTAATCTCAATTTTAGACCCTAAATCCGTGGCTAGGCTAAGAGGTTACTGACTCTCACTCCAGAGCTCTCGTTCCCTTCCTTTGAAGGCTAACTCTCATTTTAGTTTTTAAAAACTAAGATCAAATTAGAGATTTTAGTCTGTTACCCTAAAATCTCCAATTCTACGCCAACCAATGTATATTTCCTTATTTATTTGCACTTATTATCATGAACAAAATACTCCATGGAATTAAATGTGATTCTCACTTTGTTGCAAAACTAATAATCCATTTCTTGGATCATATGTTTCACAACATATTTTAACAATTCAATTGGTCAGATTGAAAAGTAAATTAAGAATGGAGTTGAAAAACCATCACAATTTATTTTATATTTTAACATTGGCACATCCAAATTATCTCTTCATTTCACCATATCTCAGAGTAGGGAGAAAGATAAAGGAACCTACTCAGACTTCATGAGAAAGATACAACAAAACACAAATTTCATATATAATAGAAATTTCATACAACAATAATAAACAAACAACACTTATCTGAAACTCTTTCTCAAAGCAAATCTATTGTAGCCTCTCTTAGGAAATATATGTAGAAGAAATCTCTGACTTTTCTCCCTCTCCAACACCCTTAGAGAAGAATTAATACTTAAAATCACCACAAAAACTCAAAACTATAAGAAAATAAATGACTAAATGGACTCTAAGCTGCTATAGGGAATGTGGAATAGCGTGGAAGAGAGTGGAAAGTGGTCAAAGGGTGTGAAGGGGTGCGAAGAGTACGAGAAGAGAATCTTTTCTGATGAATTTCAGCTCTAAATAGAGAGTAATGTCATTTTTTCCAATAAGTGCATCCAAAAACTCTTCAAAAAGCATCCAAATTCTTCGAATCTTCTAGAAATAGAGTCTGCACTGACACTGGCACCATCGACGCCAGTGGCCGTTTAATTAGACTGCACTCTCTATCAAATGACACCGTCGATGCCCAGCCTGACACCGTCGAAGCTGAACATTTCTTTTAAAGCTCCATTTTGACTCCAAATTCCATCCATTTTACTTCATTTTTGCTCCAAGTCCTAAAAATCAACAACCTACAATAAAACATGTAAAATATCTTCCTTTAAAGTGCAATATCACCAAAAATGAGTATAAAATATAGGTCTAAAAATGCAAATATTTTTGGTATATCAAGTACTCGGACACTTGGCACTTGTAGGTAGAGCCTCGGGGCCAACACTAGTCTTAGGTGCCCCTGCATCTAAAGACAGAGTTCTAAGAACCTCAAGTCTAGTTTTAGGGGCCCCTAAGCCCGATTCTTACTTGACAAAATAGAGGGAGTAGGAACCTACTGCTAATGTCAGACGTCTAAGTGCCCAATTACAACATTTTGATGATTTTCACTATTTGAAATTAACATGGAGATAAGGAATGTATAAGATTGGCTTTTCTTTATTTCTATATGAGAGGAGATGGGGAGACGAAAGAAGATGATATTGCAGTGAGTGATGATATGAAAGATTAGAAAACACCTAAGCATGAGAGTGAGAAATATTTTGTGATTATTTTCTCCTTTTAGCAGTGAATGAGTGTATAAGTACTAAGTTTTAATGTGAGTAACATTATAAAGCAAATAAAGATTACCAGGTTCGGTTATTCTGCCTTATGTGTAATCTTTGTTTTCAGTTTTCAATGAAAGATATATTATTTTTATTTATCTTTTCTTGTTACTAAATTATCTTCTCCCTTTAATTAGGATTTAGAAAACTAGATGAAATCCATATTTTGTGAATCTTAATATCTTAATTTGCATTTTGATATGTAATTGTGTTTAATTTAGTTCTTAATTAGTCGTTTGGAAAGTTAAAAGAAGTTATGATCTCGTACTATGGAAGTAGGTTAATGGAATTATTAAGTTAACATATATTATTTTAGAAGAATATGAATAATTGCTACTAAAATAGTGCAATCACATAGAGAAATACATAAATATGGGGCTTTTTATATGTTTTAGGGAAATAAATTGTAATATGAAACTCTAAGACTTTGTATGACTTTGGAAGAGGCTAAAAAGTAGTATTATTCTTGATTTTCAACAACCGTAGATTTGATTTGATAATTATGAATTTCTTAAGTATTCTTCAAGGGAGATTATTTCACTTGCTTGCAAACCTTTATTTCCAAGTTAGTTTAAGATCTTTAAAAATTAGGATTAATCACTTTAAAAATGCGCATAATTTTTTTAATATTTAAACTAGACTTAGAATTAATAAACTAGAATTTTCACTTGGCTTAGAAATTAACTAGTTCCTCTTGGAAATGATACATGAATGCAAAAATCTATATATTACTAGGGAGAAATAAATACTTGTGTGGTTGACGCGTGCTTCAAAACATTATGACATCAAATTTTTGGCATCATTGTTGGGGAATGATGTTAAATTTTTATTGTAGGAGGATTTTAATCAGTGTAAGGGATCGGAGAACATTTTTAATAGGTTCCTTTGAACTGGTAAAGAACATAGAATTCATTGGATGAGCTGGTCTAAAATGTGTAAACCAACTAATTCAGGTGCTTTGGGCTTCAGAAGTATTAATAAACCTACAAAAATTCGATTCATGAAGTTGTGGGTGTAGTTTAGAAGTGGTAATTCTCTTTGGTCTCAAATGATGAAGAATAAATATTTTTATAAATCTCATCCTCTTTCTATTACTAGCAATCTTTCAGATTCTTTTTGTCTAGAATGAAATGTTAAAGGTTTGCAAAGTACTTAAGACTTTTGTGTTGGGATATTGGCAATGTTTTTTTTGTAGTTTTTGGTATAAAAATTGATTGGGTGAATATCGTTTGCCAGATCTTTATGGGGGTCCTTATGATGTGAAGATGGTTTTTAAGGTATGTATGAATAAGGATGGTTAGGATATGAAAAATGTTATAGATTTGGTAAGTAAAGAAGATGTGTATCTAATTGCAAAGGTACCTATAACTGCTGGTGTAGATAAAATTAAAGTTAAAGGTCAAATCGACAATTCTATTTCAAAGACTTTTACCATTTCTTTTCATCAGACTAATCAGATTGATTTACAACGGCCTTGAATTTTTTTGCGAGCTTTCTTAATTTTTTTTCTTTTATAGGTTACTTAATAATATCATTCCAACTTATGAAATTCTGATATTGAAAGGATTAAGATTACCTTCTTGGTGTTTTTTATGTGAACAACATGTTGAAGAAGTGGAACATCTTTTTATTAATTACTCTTTTTGCTAAGGATGTTTCAAAAAAGTTTTCATGTTTTTATAAAAGGATGAATGTTGATCTTGTACCGTCTATTGTAGATTTTATTGCATGCTGGAAGACGTATGGGCGGTATTTCCTTGCATCTATTCTGATTGTGGTGTTTTGGTTCTTATGGTTAATGAGAAATGAAAGTAAGCATAAAGATAATGTGGTTCAAGTTATGACTATTTATATTATATTAGAAACTTTGTTTTTAAAATTCTTATGTACATTCAAAAAACCTGTTAATATGCATTTATTGAGGGTGTTTAACGAGTTTAAACTTCCTGTTTCCAAGAGGTTTTAATCAAGCTATAATTTGGTTTTTTGGAAAAGAACTAGAGTATGGTTGTTTGAAATTCAATATTGATGAGAATTGGAATAGTAGATTAGTTGGCATTGGAAGGGTTTGTAAGACTTGTTAGGGTAAATATATTGTTTGGTTTTCATCTCCTTTTATTTCTATTTTAGCTACAATTGTTGAAGCGAAAGCTATTATTAAAGCTTTCATCATTGCTATCAAGTGCAGTTGGGGCATAATTATAGCAGAAATGGATTCTTGGTTATTATGGAATTTTCTTAGCTTGCAAATGGATTATTCATGGAATATGATTATTCAAACAAAGGAAATTTTTGCTCTTTGAGCTTTTGTGCAGGTTTTTTTGTTATATACTCATAGAGAAAAAAATAATGTTGTAACTTGGGTTGTTAGAATGGGTTTTTCATCTCAGTTGATTATTGTTACTAACTTGGTTCTGTTAGAGTTATCTCATTTACTTCATGATGATTGTTTATATATCCCTTTTATTCAGGTTAGTCATTGTTTTTAAGTGTTTTGTATGGGTTTTAATTGGCTGAAGATTATGAGGTGGTCTTTTCTTTTTTGAGTGAGTTGTAATTTTTGGTTTCTGTGGGGTTTTAGTAGAATTGTTTGCCATTCTTTTGTAACTATTTTTTGTGAAGAATAAATTTTCCTACGAAATTTATTAAAAAATATGTGGTAATGAGTAAGTGACACTTCCTTCACCTTATTGTTATTGGTGAGTTAATTAGTTGACTAAAAGTGGTTGATATATTTATGTGGGCGATCTTGACCTTGTTAAATTATATCAATGCAACTAAACATCACAGAAGATTGGGCCTCAACAATGTGAATTGAAAATGCACTAGTTTACTTGTCTTGAATAAAGAGGAGTTTTTCTAGTACTCTCTTTGGTATATTACATCTCATTTTGTGAGAGAGCAAGTGTGAGGCGATAACAAATTAAAGAGGTAGTTGAACCTCTTTCTTAGTGTGAAAGTTCAAAAGGAGCTAGTTACTTAAATCACTCAAATGTTTTCTAGATTATCTAAGTATAAAAATCCTTTATGTTAGGAAGCTACCTAGAATTGTGTTATTCTGGTTTCTTTGTAACAAAAAGCTCAACAAGCTGATCTGTGATGTAGTATTAATATTTGACGTTAGCAATTTGCATCTTAAGGGATCTTGAATCTAATATTACCAGTGGAACTACATTAAAAGCTTATTTCATGTTTAAAATGAGCTTAAAGTGGTTTATGAAGAAAAAAAGAGAGACAAGATATAGTTTGTTTATTTTTAATTGATTAGGAATTACATAAGATATGATTCCATCATTAACTAGGGAAATGGAGCATCAAATCAAAAGTTAAAATATTTTGGATAGAAAATACTTAAAAAATGTTGAAGATAGAGATTTAACAACTAAAATATAAAATAAATTTTCATATCCCTGCACATAGAACCTTTTTTATAAGCATGGATCATGCTTTGTTGTATTAAATAGATGATAAAAATTATGGGCAAATATCTCTAATGGGTTTTCATAGCAAGATATTTGAAGGAGTTTTAACTTTGTTGCACATAAAAGCTTGTTGTCCCATATTATGGCACGACAATAGCAAGAAGTAGTTGTTGGAGCTTTGATACACCATCTTTGTGGTTGACATGATGCACTACTCTGCAGTATGTTTCATTACTCCATGATGATGATTTTTTCTTAGCACTCCATAACACATGTATTGACTCTATATTGAGCTTCATTGCTATGATTAGAGGGTAACTAACATTGATTGATGATGGCTGGTAGGTGGTGGTTAAAGGTGTTTGGTGTTTGTAGGAGCGGGAGGTATTTGCTGGATCTTTGGTGCAGAAATGATGTTAAATTTCAGCTCTTTCTCTAAATTTTGATCTATTTCTGGCTTAAGATCATGTCACCTCTCAAGAGGGAGTAGTGATCTAGTTATAAAGTATGGGAGATGACTCTTTGCAAGATATGGAAGGAACTAAGACCACTCCATCAGATGACCAAAAGAGATTCCCTTGATCAGACAGTGTTCAATATGCATTTGAGTTCATTAATGTTATTATAATTAAGTGATCTTAGACTCATTAAATTTACATCGCCAAGACTCTCAATTTGACTATAATCTTTTCAAATTTGAAATCTTTTTGACCTTCAAGTTATGTATCAGAAGCTTCTTAAATTGATTTAATGGCTTCATTTAGTCTTAATTTGGCTTAGATTAGACCAAATTTGGTATCATTGGGTCTGTCTAGTCGAGCTGTTGATCCACCTGATTCATAATCATTTTATGTACATTTTTAATAATATTACAGTTTAAAGTAAGGTATTTTGCATGTTCTTATTTTCATATACAAGAAATGGACTTTTAGTAAAAATGGAGAAAAAACAATGTCATTTGGAGTCAAATCGAGCAAGGAAAAAAATTCTGAACTGACACATTTTGATGTCTTTCTATGTTTAATATCCTTTAAATTTATTACATATTTTTGAATGAAATAACACTTTAATGAAAGGTTATTTTCATGTCTATTTTGTAGGTATATAAATTTGGAGTGCAACGGAGCTGAAACAAGGCAAAACGGAGCGAAATAGGGTGAAACAGTAGAACTGCCTGTAAGGTGGCACCTAAGCACCAAAAACTGGTCCTTAGGCACCAGTGACGATGAGAAAATAGTGTCTAGGCGCCGAAAATGACACATACACACCAAAAATCGTCCAGGGGAAAATTTGGATAATTTTTGGTGGTTTTGGGATGTTCTGGAAGCTTATGGATGGCTTGCTCGCCCCATGGAGTGGTTAAATGAATCTAGACACTTGAAAAGGCTCTTGGATGAAGAGATGTGTCTCTTTGACCGAAAGAGTGCGTATTTTGGATGAAGAGGTGTGTCTCTTGGAGAAAGGTATGTGTCTCTTTAAATAGGGAGGCTATCGCCTCTCATGAGGGGTAATTAGAAGAGTATTAGGAGGAGTTTCAGAAGAATTTTAGAGAAATTTTGGTGTGAGTTGATGAAGATGTAGATTTTCATCATGTTTGGAGAGATTGGTGAGGGATTTTGAGAAAAATGTATAAGGGAATTGTATGAAGGGAGCATGGATTGGCATGAAACTTTATTGGAGAGATTTTCATCTTTCTTTCAAAGGGAAAAAAAAACTAAGTATTGTGTTCTTCATTATCTTGTAATTATTATAAACACTTTATAGTGGATTTTCTTTGATTTAATGAAATTTTCTATTTTGTTTTCTCCATGCTTCGTGAGTGTTTTTTTTACTCTTTTCTTTGATTTGAAGTAGTGGCATGTGTAGAAAAATTTATTTTCTTATAGAATGATTTCAATCTCTTATGATGAGTAATAGCTCATTTACTTCATTGACATAACTTTCATGGCAATAGGTTATGTTAAAATTTGTTGTAATTGAAACTAAGACTCAGGAGAGCGATGATCTTACAACTTGAGTGCACTCACATTGTCCAGTTGTCTATGATGAAGTAGTTTAGGTGGCAATGCAAATTTTAAGGAAATAAATTTTAAAGATCTATTTCTATTAGGAGTTTATACGTGACAGATATTTGCTCAAAACTGATAAAATACTAAGCATATCTATACACTTGGATGAGTGGTAAGTAGACATATGTTCCTTGTTGGCACAAAATTCTATAAAATCCTTTTACTGCTTATGTAATTATTTTCATTTACTTTTTCTTTGCTATGATTTGGATAAACGCTTTGAAATGCACGATAGAATTCTTTTTACTATTAATGTGATGATGTTCACTTGAACTATATTTACATTGTAATATTGTTCTGTTATATTATTAAAATCCATTATAATTACATTAAGACCCACGAGGGCAAAGTAGTTCTCAACTAAGTAGAACCATATTTCACTTTGGAAAGAACAGTGGCTATCATCCGAAGGGAAGTGCACATAGATGGGGAGATAAAATTTGATGGGCATAGAATTGATGTTTCTAGAGTGACGTGCTAGATTCTTTTATCAATTTAGTCTAGAGATTGGAACTAAGGGTCACTGGTAGGTCCTATAAAGAGGGCACAGTGGGTAATCTAGGATTAAGAGACTAGAACCTACCCAAGACTATTATACATGCTGACATCAGCTTTAAAATAGCCAATATTCTTTATGCTGGGAAGAGTTAAAGAATATGTATGCTCCTATTTGTCACTACTATATTAAATTCTATGCATTTCATTCATTCACATTTTCTATGTCGTTGCACTTGAGAATGGTAGTTTTTACATCTCGAAATTTCCAAACCAATTTATCCAGATAAGTTATCTTTAGAATTAATATTTACATATAGAAATAGTTTTATCCTTACATTTAATATTTTCATTTAGGAGTAGTTGCTAGATAAAATACCATCTTAATCGACCTTCCAACCTAAGACTTGATATTAGTAGACTAGGACTTCATTTAAGGGCTTTCTTAGCTTGCTTCTCTATGTGATCGATACTGTGGTCTTTAAGGAAAATCATATATTACCTGAAACAATACGTATACTTGTGTAGTACCTAATGTGCCTAAAAATGTACTAATTTTATATTATATGTTATAATGATATCGCACTTTAGAGGTGTGTTTTCTTGTGTTTTTGGTTGTAGGTACATCAAATTGAAAAAAATGGAGTGATTGGAGCAAAAGGAACAAAAATGAACCAAAACGGTGCAAACCTGGTCGAACTGGGCACACCAGAGCTATGGGGGTCGAAATCGGGCACTTAAGTGCCTCTGCCCGGTGCTTAAGCACCCAAAATGATGCTTAGGTGCCACCAGACAGAGAGTATGGCGCTTAAGTGCTCAAAATCTATGCTTAAGCGCTAAAAACAATTTTTAACATATCTTCTAGAATTTACATCAGATTTGGACAATTTTTAAAATAGTGTTTCATGTCTCTCTTGGAGAATTTGTTGGAAATGATAAAAGAGACTATAGAGAAGTATTTGGGGTGGTTATAAGGTGGTTTTTTAAGAATTTTGAGGAGACACTTGAGGCACAATTTGGAAGATTCATTGAATATTGACACTTTTGAAGAGACACTTAAGCACTTCCTAGGAAATTATAAATAAGGCTTGGAAATGTTTTTAAAAGAACTCTTGAACTAATTGGAAGAGGAGAAGAAGGCTTAGAAAAGAAGGAGAAGGCTTGGGCGAGAGCCCCGAGTGGGGCGACAAGGTAAGAGAGAAAGAGAGATAGTGAGAGATTTCTTCTTTTCTTTTAACTTTGTTCTCAGAGAGGATTGTAAGGAGATTGCTTTTTCTTTACAAGGAGAGTTTGATTTCCATAAAAATAAGTATTTTCATTGTATTTTAATTTGAATCGAGTGCTTTATTTGTATGGTTTCAAAGTCTTGTTCAAAGAAAAGTTCTTGTTGTTTCACCATGTGTAGTGGGTAATTTTCTTTACTCTTCCCTCTTATAATGAATTAGTATGCATGTGTAGAATATAGAATTGGGTAGAGTGAGAATATACTGTGATTTTTTTACTTTATTCTTCATTTGCACGTAAACATGATTAACTTGCATGTTAAAATCTGTTGTGAGAATATGTAAGGTCCGTGAAGGTGTTGTCTCAATCAACTGTAGTAGAATAACATGAGATTGTATGAATGAGAATGTAGTCTATATGGTTGAGTGAAAATAAATAGGGAAATAATCTTTAATGGGTGTAGAATTAGCAGACATTAGGGTGACAGGGTAAAACCCCCAATTTGGTTCTTAATTTTAGGTCTTAATACTAGATGTTAGTCTTCAGGTGAGGGGACGAGGGGACTCTAGAGTAAGAGCTAGCATCTCTCCTGCCTAACCAGTCTTTAGGATTCTTAAACTATGAATTAAACAATTTTCTTTATATTACTTAACCAAGAGTAAGGAATAAAATTGCTCATATTTGTCACAATCTCTCTCACCACTTGTTTTATATTTACACATGTCACTAATTTCATTACATAAGGAAGTGTACTTTTAATATATTAAACCTCACTTTCTCATTTTCACTTAGTATTTTAGTTTAAGATTAGAAGTAGTATTGTAGTGATAATTTTATGATAAAATCAAAATCAAACCTTTATCGACCTTCCCATCTATGGTGTGTTATTCTAGACTAAAACTTCTCTTGAAAGTCGTCGTCGTGATTAATCTCGATCTCCGTGGGATCAATATTCGGGTCTTAATCAGAAAATCTTATATTACTTTATAACGATACATATACTTGCGTAGAATCTCAATTATTTATAAATATAATTGAAATCTTACTTTGCTTGGGATCAAGTTTTTAGCATCATTGCAGGGGATTAAAATCTTCAATTAGTGGTGTCAACTTCATAAATCCTTACATATAAAAAATATTGGGACCAGTACCACTAGTGTGTAATATATTTTCTAAATTTTATAACATTTCTATTTTGCACACTAGCCGCTAAATATAAATTCGGGAAAAATTTCTGTACCATGATTTGAAAACTAAATTACTGCATAATTGCGGGTCGGGTCAGCTGTTCAGTTTGACTGCAAGTTACCAAAATCAGAGTTCTGGTTTATTTTTAATCGCTTTGAGCTTTGCTTGCTCAGAAAGTTCCCTCTATCTCTGTGTCGTGCCTTCAAATTCTTGTCAGATGATGAAAATCTGTTAATATCATGTTAAGTTCAACTAAATTTTAGTCGAAATTATTAATATTAAAATTATTTTGAAAAAATTTGAATGATAGTATTTAATAAATATTAATATTTTTTATCAGTGCTTATATTTAATTCAAAACACTTCAATTTTGAAAATTTTTAAAATGACAACAATAAAATTTTGGGACATGATATCTAATCTTCTAATTGCATTCCAATCCAAAACTTTTGTTTCTAACCAAATTGATCAAAAATAATAAATCCAAAATTTTATGAAGACTTGAAGCAAGCAATCCTCTCAAAATTATTCAAACCAGTTCAACTGCTGGTT
>NEWO01000696.1:40816-58347 GCA_003013225.1 Phalaenopsis aphrodite | reverse complement strand
TTCTCCTTGATATAAATAACTGCAATAAAAACAAGGAAATTTATAAATCAAACAAATCTTGAACGCATAATTTGCTAATGATACTTCCTACAAGGTGCTTTTCGAGCTCGGTTCTGGTATCCGTATTGTCATTGGCTAGATCTACCATTATGAAGTTTTTCTGTTGAGTAGGGCATCAGATTCCGATGGCCAATCGGAGGAAAAAATGGGTCGTCAATGGATAAAATTGGTCGTCAAAGTTCTTTGATTGTTTTCCTGTCCTGGTGAGGAGTTATAGATTTGCTTGCTCCATATGGGAGTCCTAGAGTCGTTTGCACCGGAGTGGAGTCCTGAGCCGTTCGCTCCAGGGTGAAGTTCTGAACTAGTTTGCCTCTGAGTGGAGTCATAAGGTTATGCACTCCTCGAGGTGCTTGTTGCCACTGGGTGACTAGTTGTCTTACACCCCTCACTGCTGAGTGTTAAATAATTATAAATGTTTGTCATTTCACACCCCTCGCGGAGCTTATCTTTGTCGGGTGACGAGTAATCATACACCCCTCGCGGTGCTTATTACTGCTGGGTGTTAGTTTTTCTTACACCCCTTAGGGAAATTTTCACCGTATGTGTTAAATTTTTTTCCACTCACGGAGCTTGTCATCGCAGAGTGTTAGATTTCTTTTTCACCACTGACAGAGTTTGTCGCTGTCGGGTGTTAGATTTTTCTTACATACGTTGCAGAGCTTGTTGCCACCAGTGTTGGCTTGTCACTATCGGGTGATAAAATTTTTTTTCACGCCTTGCAGAGCTTGTCAAGGTTGGTCCAGTGTTAAATTTTTCTTACACTTGTCAGAGAGCAAGTCGCTGCTAGGTGTTAGATTTTTTTCCACCCTTTATGGAGTTTGTCGTTGTCGGGTGTTAGGTTTTTTTCACCCCTCGCGGAGCTTGTCGCTGTCGGATATTATATTTTCTTTTTATTCCTCTCAAAATCTTGTCGCTGCCGGATGTTCCTGTCTCTGCCGGACATTAGATTTTTTTCACCCAGGCTCTTCAGTTATTTTTTATACTTCTAACCGATCGGATACTCTTGGCATCGTTGTTCGTTTTACCACTTGGGTTCAAGTTCTTCAAGTGTCAAGTGGTCATCGGCATGCATGAACTCCTCTATTTCGCCAAGTCTTTACCTTAACGATGAAAGGGTGGATCCTTTATGCACTCATGTTTCTCAAAAAATAGCGTAAGCTAAACCTTTAGATATGTAAAACAAAAGTCTTAAGCTTATGCATGTAAAGCATAATTTGGCTAAACCGCTAAAAAAGTTTTGTTTGAAATTTCTTGTAATCATGAAACCTTCATGAATCAGTGATATGCATATACTTTTTTATATATTTCACTTTATATAAATTTATGTATTTATATACCTGGAACAAAAAGTGAGTGGTCTAAATCTTCTTTCCTATATCCTACTTTATTCTTACTTTGAGGCCACCGAGGATCATATGGTCGGCCTGAAAATAGAACTAAAAATCAAAAAGAATTGGGTGGTGTGTGAACCTTCCGTGATTTGAAGTGACCAGAGGCAGGATGGTGGTTGAAAGCTGGTGGTTGGTCGAATCTCAAGGATGATTTGCACTTTTGAGATGGCCTGTAGGAGGTAGATGTCCAGTCTGGATGCGTCTGGAGCAGTTGGTCGGAGGACGGCTATTCCGCCGGATAGTAGTTTACTTGGGTACGCAACTGATGTGTTCCTTAGGTGGTCGGCGACTGTGGATGGTGGAAAGGTCGGGCAGCCGGTTGTCCACCACCAACCACGACCTATTAATTCTTCATACTAGTTGTACCCAACTTTGCCTTCTTCAACAACTTCTGCAATCTCGAGTTCTGATTGCATTGCGACGATGGAGGCAATGATGGCTTGTAGTTCTTCAGATTCAACGTGAAGCAACAAAATTACAATTCCTAAAAGAATCCTTCAAGCCACTTGGCCAAATCATGCACCATTTCACTTCTTGCCACCATTGGAATACAGAAGAACTCATTGATTGTAACCTTGGCTAATTTTGTCTGATTGCGTGATTGCACGAATGGCTCGCCCTTGGATCTCAGCATCTAGTTCTATTATAACATAATTGGGGGATTTACATACATACCACCCAATTCTTATTAAACTTCATAGCACCCAACTCTTTAATATTACATTCGTACCAGCGAATTCTTCTCCGTTTAAAATATCTAACAAGAAGTCTGCCAACGAGATCACCACTAGAAAAACATTGTTACCAAATGGTTTTTTCCTTGTAGGATCATAATTTTGGGGGTGAAAGGATTTATAAAAGGTTACACTTTTCATGGCGCTCAAACATTTGAGTTTCAAAAACAAACATTTAGTTCAAAACAATACAGAAATTTAGATACATAAGTCACTTAACAGTGAGTACCAAGAGTGCAAGAAAAAAGACAAGAAATGTTAAAATTGCATTTAATAAAATGATTAAATTGTTTTTAGCATGCAGATTGTGCCACAACATCATCCAATGACAAGAATGTAAAGTGAAATTGTGTTTCAAAAAAAGAAATATAGCTTTGAATGCTAAATATCCATGATGAAAGTTAACAATGTTCCGACAAATAATATGAATTTCACATAGGATTGAATAAATCACAAATACTCTAATTAGCCTCGTATTAACCCATCAATGATTTGTTCTCTTAGATCTATCTGTTGACTTCACTTTTGGTTGAGGTTTAATTTTTCCTCTTAGTAGCCTAAGGTCTAGCCACAGGACTTTCCTGTTGACCATTCCTAGAAAACTAGAAGATGAACCCTCACCATTAAAAAATCTACACTGCTCAACTTGAAGTTCCACATATTTGTCCTAACCTCTAGCACTTAGTAGGTAGGGTCAATATGGGGAGCTCAAGGTGAGTTCCCATAGGACTGCTTGCCCTTAGGGTTGACTCTGGGTGTTGTTCTAGGGCTAAGGCACTCACTTTCACTCACTTGCACTCACTTGCACTCATTATCACCTATACCCACTCACAACCCTAAACCCAAAATTGTTTACTTTGATCCCTTCACCCTTTGGGAGACTTATGTAGATGGTCCCCTAAACCCACTTGCCCTAGGCTAGGGTTTAGCTAAGACCAGTACATAGAGGACCCGAAACGGGGTTTCATTGGTCCATAGCTCATCTGTGGTGGTTAGCTTCCCAATTCTACAAAAAATATCCAATTCGACCTTTTACCCTCAAATCTACCCAAATTACCTAAACACCCCAAAATCTCAAATTTGGTCAAAATCCTCAAATTCATCCAAAATACCCAAACTTGTTCAAAATTCATTTCAAATCTTTTGAAAATACCCAAGCTACCCAAAACCACCAAAAATTCCAAATTTACAAAAATACTGCCAAAATTACAAAAATACCCTTGGCACCCCAAACCTTCCCAAAGCGTCCAAAATCACTCTAAATGTCTCCAAAACCCATTTGGACCCCTCCATTGGACCCATTATGGCCAATCTGACCATTTTTTACCAAAACCCTCAAATTGCCTTTAAGGGCCCAATTTCCCCAAATTTACCTCAAATGTCCCTCAAGTTGGTCCTAATTTTCCCTAATTTAAATCCTAAACTCAAATTCACCTTCCATGTGACCAAATAAAAGCTCAATTGGCCCATTCTTTAAGCCCAATTTTGATCAAAGTCAAACCCCCAATTTTGGTCCTATGGCCTAATCCCACTAAATTGAACCCCATGGCCTACTCAATTGGCCTCAGTTTGAATCCTAAACTCTTCATAACATTTTTACACATCAAGATTGACCTTTAATTGGCCTTGGTGAGGCCTCAATTTCATTTAATTTCAACCCAAATCCAAAAATCTCCAAATTGGCTGTCTCTAAGTTCCACCAAATTGATTGCCCTAACCCTAAAACTGGCACCCAATTTATGTTGAAAAACTCTTTATGATGTTCCTATAGACCATTTTCAACAATCAATTTGGACTTAGCCCAAGCCTAGCCCAACCTAGGCTCAAGTCTAGCCCAACATACCCAAACTGACCAAAATTCCAAAATCCTTCAAATTGAACCCCCAATTGAACTCAAAATCATTTTAATCCTTCATCAAAAATCTCCATTACAATCATCTACACAATATTGATTAATTAATTGGGCTCAAAGTCATGGCTAACCTAACCCAAACCCAAATTTTAACAATTTGGACCCAAATTGAACCCGTACACCAAAATTGGCCTAACCACCCTAAAGTCACCAAATTTATAACTCCATAGCCACTAAGCTCCTCCTAAGGACCATGCTAAACCCCTTTGGACCAGCCATGGCATGCTATGGACCAATGGATCCTAAAATTAAGGTATTTATGCACATTTATGGGTCTTAAACAAAAATCTTCCCCATCATCACTTGCCATTGAAAGGTTAATTATAATTAACCTCCCACTGGCTCACATGACCTCCTGACCACCTCCCCTGGCCCTGTCGACTGGCCTAGTGGCCGGAAAACACCAAAACTGAGAACCCCAAGCTCAAATGCAAACCCAAACTCACCCATCTGAGCTGACCAATTCAAATTAGCTTTCGTACTTCAAAACCCTCCACCTAAGCAATATTTTTCACCCCCCAATTGGCCCTGGCAGTCAGCCTAAGCCATTTTTATTTAAACTTCACCTCCATGGCCAAGTGAGGAGAGCTGAAAATTTTCTATGGAAACTTTGTCAAATTGCTTCCAGAGACTCTCTAGGACCCCCTCAGTTCAAGCCTACCATTTTCCCCCTCTGGTTCCTACTGTGAGAGTTCAGTTTTGAGCTCAAAGTTTCAGTCGAAATAAGGACATATTTCCCCATTGCTCTACGCTGAACTAAACCTCAATTAATTGTGCACACATCATCCCCACAGTGAGAGGAGTTGATCCCCCATAGAAGCCCCCTCTCAAACAGCCTCTAGTATAGATTTCAATCAACACCTAAAATCGAGCTTGGTCGAAATCATACCTAGACCATTCACCAAGGCTTGGGACTTCATCTGGTGGTTCGTTGGGACCAATCGAAGCTACCACAACCTTCTGATTGAGGCATCCCCTCTCAGACAAAGGTATTGAAATCAAACCCTAAACCGAGCTTATTTCGATTCTCCATACGTATTTACTGTATTTCATACCGTATAATCTGTATAGATAGGTTCTTCTTGAGTATATGAAGGTTTATGAACAAACCCCATGCGATTTGGTTGAGTCTAGGCCAAGATCTTAAGGTTTTAGTGTGAACGGCTCACGGGTTAGGTCACTTGGGGACGATAACGGAGAGCCGTCTGATCTCGCGTGTATCCAATGGACGGAGAAGATCAAGTCATACAGATCCATGGTGCATAAAGTGCGGTCCGCGTGGAGGCTACGTGGCTAGCGGCGTCAAATGACGGAGCAAGCATGGAGCCTTCAGAGCTGCCTAAGATCCAGTCAGCGCCGCGTGGATAAGTAAAAAAATAGGGATTCTTTAATTATTTTAAATGCCTAAACGTAAAAAATTCATATCTTTCTATAAAAAAATCATAAAAAAAAAATATCATCTTGCTCAGTGAATAGAGAAAAATAATGTGGACTAAAACTAAAAAATATTTTTTCACTCCCTGATTTTTAATTAATTAAAAACCCTTTGTGGCATTTTAATTCTCCAGGGCTTAGAACATTTCACCATGGCTTAGAATTTTGAAGGTTTATTCCTCATGACAGAAGCCATGTCTTCTAATTTTTCCAAGGTTAGAGGGCATCTCTATGCTTATAACCCTAATTTTCAAGCTCAGGTGACCATTTTAGCTTATTTTAATTATATAAATCAAAATATCACTTGGAAAATTATGAGAGCAATTTTAGTAGATTTTCTGTGGTCAAAGACATCTAGGAAAAATATTTTGATGCTTTGAATCCTGTTGTGAATTTTTATACTTAGTTAAATGTAAATACCTTGTGTTAATTTTTGTAAATAAAATACATTTAAAAAATTAACAAAATTAACCCCACATTGTTTATAATAATTATGTCTACCCATTGTAAAAATACCAAAATTATTTGAAATAGTTTAGACACTAAAATGGATTTCTTAAGGAAACCTTGCTTTTTGTATAAAATTAATTATACTAAATTAAATATTCTTAGAAAATTTATGAAAATTGTTTTTCTGAGTACCTTGTGATTAGAGGCATTTTATAAAAATAAAACCACTTTTGTGAAAATACTTTATTTTTCAAATATATTTTGAATTAAAAATAATTAAAATAATCAAAATTTTCAAAAATACAAAAAATGGTTCAAAATGAGTGAGAATGTCTCATGATCACTTAGAATTCATTAAGACATTTTTCCTAATTTTTTCTAAGTTAAAAATAAATTTTAAAGGCTTAAAAGTGAATTTTTCATATTTTTTCACTAAAATTATTATATTAAATAAATTAAAAATCAAAAAAATACAAAATTTGATTCTCTGAGTTTTCTAACCTTAGAGGAGTCTAATAAAAATATTAAAAATAATTTTTGTAATTAAAATACTATTTTTTATTTTAATAAAACATAAAAATTGTCTAAAATTAAATAATAAAAAAAGAAATTTGATTCAAAAAATCATAAAATTTTGGCGAAGTGTTTCTCTGACCTTAGGAAACCTCTAATAATTTTTTTCATATATATACCTTTTATTTTGGATAATTAAATAAATTAACTTTTGAAAATCCTATTTTCTAAATTTAAATAATTATCTAAATTAAATCAAATTTTAAGAGGTCAACATATCCTCCTCTAACATTTTAATTACCTCATGGGTATAACACTTGAAATCCTTAAAGTCATTTGAGTTGTGTTTAAAGAGTTATGAGGTGAAGTCCCCCGAAGGCAAGGTAGTCATTTTGGACTTTAGCGCCTTAATCAAAATTTATGGTTAACCAGGGATAAATGGGTAACT
Organism: Phalaenopsis aphrodite; assembly: GCA_003013225.1. NCBI lineage: Eukaryota > Viridiplantae > Streptophyta > Magnoliopsida > Asparagales > Orchidaceae > Phalaenopsis > Phalaenopsis aphrodite. The sequence goes on along the minus strand of NEWO01000696.1, from coordinate 51,405 downwards.
TTGATCCTAATAAACATATTTGGATGATTGAAATACAATGAGATTATAGGGTAGAAACTCACCCACCACCTTTGCACAACAACAACATATAATAATCTCCCCTAATCTTCATGACTTAGAAGTCAACAAATATCAAAAGTTTCTTGAGGGAGAGGCTTAAGCTAAAAGGATGATAATTTACTTTCCTTAAGCCCAAAATTGGTGATAATGTGATCTTTAAATGAAAATACACATCACTTAAACTAAAATCTTAACCTTCACCAAATTCCCCATTATGATTGATAAGGGCTTGGTAGTGACATAGACTCGATATCTAAGATCAATCGGTTGTTTAGAAGATAATCGATTGATTTAGAAGATCTTTGGGATAATTAATTTGTTAAGTTTCACTGAGCAATGGTGTAGTCACACTTCAACCTCGGATGATTGATGGAACAATAAGATAAGTTCAAAATTAACTCAAAATAATTCAAGAGAGCCTCAAAGTAGTTCAGGGTTATATCTCGAACACTTTGGAATCTTTTGGATGTTTTGAAGAACAAATTGAACTTATCGTATTTTGTCCTAAAATAATCTACTAGGATCTTACGAGATTGAACTGAATCATAACATGAGATTTGGTAGCTAAACCGTCATCTACTCATGCAATTTAAATTCCTTGCAACATTATATACATGCCTTGGAAGTACTGACCTTTCAAAAGGAGGAAACGAGAAGATTCGTCAGGTACGATTTTACAATTTATAATACCATTTTCTCTTTTACTTTCTGTACTGTTCTTTCAAGCTTTCAAATTTGCATGTTAAACAACGATGTCACCCTGTATGAAAACCAAAACTACTAGGATAGCCATAAAACCAAAACCAAATTAAAATAAACCAAGATAAAATTCACCGCCACAACATTAAAATATAAAACAACTCAAAATTTAATCACAAACATCACAAAAACCACAACTACAACTAAATTAAGATGTCTCTATTGGATGATCGGGAATCCATTGGAGGAGGTAACCTACAGTTGCTAACGAGGCTTCTCACGATCTAAATGAAAGTATGGAACTCATTAAGTTGAGTTTAGTAAATTCATTTGTACTAAGTAAATCCAATAGAAAATAGTGGTACTAGAACAAGGGAACCGTAGGATCCTAACCGGTGTCACTCTAATCAACTTTAATATGCCTCATAATATTTAAAGAACTATAACCATAGGGTCGTCTGATTTGACACCATAACTTGACACACTAGAAAACTCAAACTCAGCACAACAAGGAGCTTGGAGCTAGCACTGTGGGCAGCACGACCATCTTCACCAGCAAAATATGTCTTCCCCAGCTAAACCAATTTCCTTCATTAGAATTAAGCAACCAAAACATAGGATTTGGAGGTTATCTACTTATGCAACATAAATCCTCACCTTATCTTTAGGCCTTTATACAGCTCTGTTGTACAATCTAAGCCTTAACTCGTCTTAGAATTCTGAGGTTATCGTTTGTCACGACTTAAACCCTCACATCTTTCAGGCTATTTGTGTGATCGTTTCACACGAATGTAAGCCCTAATAAATAAAATTAGCAGGATACAACACCTAAATATTTCTCCTTAAAATTGAAGCCAAACAATAAGATAGACTAGGAAGTCACAGAGGTTCTCCTTCAGATCTGTAACATCCCCTAGTTCTTCCTCCTTTGGATTCTACAATAAATGTTCCAAGTTTGAGCCATTTCCATTTCACACCTTGTTTATCCAATCTCGTTGAAAAGTCCTACCCTTTTGAACTCATTGAAGATAACATTTTCCTTATTTTTATTGAGAGTTTTCTTAGATGACTTTGATCATTTAAGATGTAATTAACTATAGGGGCTTGCCCTTATAGGAAGCTTGTCCGAACCCAGCTTAATATAAACCCTATTTAATTCTTCATATTAAATAGGAGAAATTGTCGGTAAATAAAATGGTTTCGCAGACCAAATGGATGTCATATATTTCTTAGTTTGTTTGATCGAGCCTCATTCTCAATTCTTGTGTTTATCCTTCGAATTGATACAGGGTTTGAGGTACAATGCTCTTTCATTTAAACTATAAAGAATATGGGGTTAGTTTGATTTCATATTTTTCTAAACTTAAATCTATATGTAAATTAAAATGTCCTTCCAAAGCGGGCGACGAGATTTTGATTCCGGCGGTCGAAAACTTCCAACGGGCAACTCCACAACCTAAAATAGTGTCGACAGCTTCTGGCAACTCCGCTGGGGACTAGCTTTTCTCTCCATTTAAATCAAGAAATATTATCTTCATATATTGATAATGTGTTCATGTCCCTCATGAAATAAATTACCTTTCTTCCATTGGCATGCTTTACTCATTTCTATCTTGGGAAAGTACGGTCAACTTTTTTGGACTTCAGAACCATCTGTTCAATCACCTTTGAACAAAGAGGTTCAGGAGTCCATTAAGGACTTTTTAATCTTCATGTGGGGTCAGACCCCAATAGGTGTGTTGGTGGATTAGTTCCACATGGGCATTGTGCGTTGTTAAGCTGTTCCCGCACTGGGTCCTAAACACTTCACATCTCCTTTTCGACTTTGATTTGATATTTTACAAATTAAATTGAATTGTGTCGTTCTGTGCATGCTTTTAAAATTTCCTTATATTAATCAAAATTTTCTACTTTTAAACTACTTTTACTAAAATTTTAAAACCCCCCAAAAACTAAATAAAAAAAAACTTACCTAGTCTACAGATCGACCTCTATTAAATTTTAATGCTTGCACTAAAATTACGAGGTTTTGGCCAAATAGTTAACCCCAGTGCTTTCTCTTTTGAAGCTACTGCAATGGCATGCCCAATGCTAGCTTTTTCCTGCAACCTACCGACGAGCCGTAACTCCCGCAATGTCACTCCCACCATCAAGTTTGGAGCAGGATTTGAAGATCTCAAGGTCATTCTCGGGAAAGCCCTGTTCTTCATAATGAAAGTCATCACACCAAAGGTTCAAGAACCATCTGTCGAGTTTAACTTGAACTACCCTCAGGATTTTCCTTCTTACAAGAAAATCAAGACTATTGCCACCACGACACCTACCAAGCCTGTTGTTCCTACTGATGCTAAGGGAAAATAAGTTATGATCTTTGAAGACACGACTAAAGGATTGGTCGTCCGACCATCAGGTTTTTGAAATCAGATCAAATTCAAAGACTACACCGCTAACTCAAACCCAAAGGAGAAACTGTAATAGGAGGGTTCAGAGGGCTAGTAAAGCCTAGACTCCTAAAGAGATACCTACTGATGAAGATCCTCACCAGGATGAGTTGAAATTACTAGAAAACTATCCACTCCTTCGAGGAAGTAGATTCCATCCTTTAATGGGTATGAGAGTATCCAGAAAATTGCTGCTACTTTACCATCACTTCATAGACATGGTGAGGAGAGAAAGAAGTCCACTCCTATCACCTGAGTTAGTTCAGTTTTCAAGAGGCTAGCTACCAAGGAAGGTTGCTCACTTAGTGAACTTCTCAAATGAGTGGGACATGCAATATCACCTCACATAAAGAAAGAAATCTTAAAGGATGACAAATCTGCCAGACGATCTCAGAAATCAACTGAAGCTTTGCCTGCTCGTATTTCTGTCTGGTTTCTCTTAGGAAGTAGAGTTGATACTACCATAGTTACCACTGATTCTACCGTCACCATGACCGCAGTTCATCGACCAACCAAGTCACGACTGGGTCCAAGAATTCTATCATTCACACATTACAAGGATATTCCTAAAGTTTCAAAGGAAAAGATGAAGAAATTACACAGTATTATAGTTGGCCTACACCATGGGGAGCATACTTCTCTTCGACATACCGATGTTTCTGCTGAGACACTTCGTCTCATGACATCACTGTTAAAGAAGAAGGTGTGGGCACCTAAGGTCATTGTACTGATACTGTTCGGTGAGTCCGTAGGGCAAGATCATGGGATGAAACCAGGGTCCGAAGTATCTGACATTGTTGCAACAATTGCATGCGAGATGGAAGAACAAGGGGAAGAGGTCCAGCAGGGTCCTCTAGATCTTAAGGCAATTCAAGAATCAATAATTGAAGGAAAAGTTGAAAAGCTGAGGGTTGAGATTTCCGAGTTGGCTCAGGAACATGGAGTTTTCATCAATGACGATGATGAAGATTTTGACTATAATAATTACCTCAAAGAAGATTTCATGGATGTCAATGCCATTGAAACCAAAGCCGCTACATCTGAGCGCGAGGCTCAACCTCTCATCGAAGAGAATGCTGTAGATGAGCTGTGTAGGGCTATCCTCCTAAGGGATGAGCAGGTCAGCCAACTGGAGAAAATGATAGAAGAGATAGCCGCAGCCATGACTGTCATGGCCATAAATCAAGGACAATCTCAACCCCCATAGTTAGCCTCTCCATAGGTCAACCAACCAGAAATTATACATATTACAGATGAAACAAGAGAAGTTGCCTCAGCAAACAGAGATGAGAAACCAAAGAAGGATCCTCCATCGATCGTCATGCCAGATAAGGAATTTAAGCAAATGGTCGAGCAAGTTCAACAGGCCTTAACCCAATCTAAGAGTGGTGCATTAGTTTTAAAGGGTAGACCTTACCCAGAAGAGTTCATTGTCATAACCTTCTCTAAGGGTTTTGTGCCCCCCAAACTTTAAGATATTTGATGAGAATGGAAATTCAAGACAGCACATAGCATATTTTTGAGCCAGTTGTGGCAACACAAGAAGTAACGAAGCTTTACTCTTCAAACAATTTGTCAGCAGCCTATCAGGGATTGCTTTCGATTGGTATGTTGATTTGCCCAACAGAATAATTAAGACATTTGCCAAGCTGGAACAATTATTTGTGATGAGATTTGTCAGAGCGCAACACCATGTTTGGCCTAAATGAATTTTCATTACCGATACCAGAAATGATGGTGGACATCGCTTCTACACATGAAATCTTCTCTTTTATGGACGGATTGTTGGGATACAAACAAATCAAGATGGATCCCGAAGATACAACACTTACAGCCTTAAAAATAGCTATCGCGATTTTCTGCTACACAGTGATGTCGTTCGGCCTAAAGAACGTTGGAGCAACATATCAACGTGCAATGACAAAGATTTTTAACGACCTCATTCACAATCAAGTGGAATTCTACGTGGATGAGTTGGTCATCAAGAGCAAGCAAAAAATAGACCATTTGTACGATTTGAGGATCGTGTATGAACAGTTACGACGATATGACCTTAAAATGAATCCCTTAAAGTGCTCCTTTGGCGTTACCTCTGGGAAGTTTCTATGATTTGTTTTCCGCCATCGGGGAATCGAGATCAACCCAGATAATATTAAATCTATCTTAGAAATTCCTCCTCCTAAAACCTTGAAACAACTACATTCCTTTCAAGGAAAGTTGGCATATCAGGTAGGTGTTATCCTTTCTTGGAATTAACTAAAAAGGACATCAGATTCATTTGGGAAGAGAAATGTCAGCAGGCCTTTAAGGACTTAAACAATATTTAATGACACCTCCTGTCTTGGCAGCCCCTATCCCAGGGAGAACTTTGATACTCTTTACAGCGGCCTTAGAAGACTCTCTTGGAGGCCTCTTAGCCCAATTCAATGACGAGGGTAAGGAAAACACATTCTACTACTTGAGTTGCTGCCTAATACCGTCAGAGATAAGGTATCTGCCTATTGAGAAATATTGTCTAACCTTGATTTTGGCTGCCCAAAAGCTCAGACATTACATGCTTTTTCATAAGATTACCCTAATTTCAAAAGTTAATCCGCTGCAATATTTGATTACCCGACCAACACTTTCCGGACGTCTAGCAAGATGGTCGATGATCTTATTACAGTTTGATATAACTTTTGTTCCCCTCAATGCTATCAAGGGACCGATTTTAGCAGACTTTCTCGCTGCACACCCACCTCCAACTGGGTCCCCTCTTAATGATGAACTACCATATGAGCAGGTACTACAAATGGAATTCTTTAGTGTGCAATGCTGGGAAATGTACTTTGACAGAGCTTCGTCAGTCAGAAAGGACAAAGGAGATTGGTACAACAAGTTACTAGAAGCTTTATGGGCTTATCGGATAACGTTTAGGACTCCCACTCAGTGCACACCCTACATGCTCGTGTACGGGTCTGAGGCCGTACTACCATTATAAGTTTATACGTCATCTTTCAAAGTTGTTGTCGCCAACCAACTTACAACAGAAGAAAGTGCAAAACTCAGACTTGAAGAATTAGAGTCTTGAGATAAAATGACTTGAAGCACAACAACATTTGGAACTTTACCAAGCAAAGATGGTACAAGCTCATGACAAATTGGTCCACCCAAGGACATTCAAAGTTGGTGACCTTGTCCTCGTGCTCAAAAGACCCATTCTTGCCTACCGCAAGATAGGTGGAAATATCGAGCCAACTTGGGAGGGACCATTTGTTGTTGAAAATGTCTACACAGAACGAGCCTACCAGTCAGTGGATTTCTGAGGCAAAAGACCCATGCTGCCGATCAACGGACGATACCTGAAGACATACTATGCAACCTGACATTACTTGACATTGCTTGATTTGAAATTTTGAAATTTTAATTGTTCTGGGGTTATATATTTGGCCAAACATCTGTAACCAGGTCTAAAAAATTTTTATTAAGATTAACATCAATTTAATAAAAAAAATTTGAAATTACACACTTCAATTTTCTCCTTTTTAAACTTGATATTCTACTAAATTAAATGAAATATACACATAAACAAATGGTTTTCTCACCAACATAAAACTAAAATTTTCTTTAATAAACACTTTGTTTTGTTCTTGTTCACGCCAAGTTTCAGCTCATTGATATTTTTTCTGTCGTCTGCAAAGAAATGTCAGGCCAGAGGCTGATCTTTGCTTTTAAAGATGGTTGGAACCTCACACTCAACAAAGAAAGGGCGTCGCAGGGCGGAACCGTAGACTTCAGCATGGACTTTAGCCAAGTCGACATGGACTATGAGGGTCCTCTGATGGATGTGGTCAGCCATCAAGAGAAAGAAGGGCTACCCTCACTGCTAAGGTTCAACACAAAAAAATAGTTCCTCACTGAAAGGGGAAAAATGTAATGGTACAGCATGAACAGATGGAGGGGACCAGTCGCCTACCGTCCATGACAGCTACGCCAACAGAGGCCTAGTTGTAGCCAATAATGAAAGACTTCCAGATGCACAACTACAGAGTACTTAGCGAAGAAGCGCTAACTGTTAAAAACATAGGGCTTTTCTACGCGAGGAGAGGAGACGGCAGAAAGAGGCAGAAAACTTGCTCACCCCTATCCCTGAAGGGGATATCTATGATTCAGGAATGAAAGAGACCTCTTTCAGCCTGCCTGCTACAGACGATGAGCCAAGATTTTTTACAGAGTTGGAAATACTGCGAGCTTTAGAAGTTCTTTGTACGGGTTGCCCGACCTACAACATCAAAATTCCAACACGTACGTTAGCCACAGAGGCATTTGTGGAGTGCCCGGACTGCAATGTCCTCCACCTTGAGTGATATAGTAATTTAGAGGAATAGGTATCCTCTGATGATAGATTTCAGACCACTGATTACCCGATGGATGCAGAACTGTATGTGTCGTTGGGTACAGAGCCATATATTCCTTCAGATGCAGAGTCACACATTCCATTGCAGACAGAGGCAACACCGACCTGAATTCCCGTCAACGTTGAAATGAGGAAACATCACCGTCAGCCACCGATCATCAGTACCGTAAAATACTACAAGATGAGGAAGGTAAGCAAAAAGGACTTTGAATTCTATGAAGAAGTGCAAGGTAGGCTCATCAACATATTAGAAGGATTGAAGCTATACACCAAGGGCTTCTCTAAGTGTGGTGAACAAAATATTCTCGACTACATTTTTAATTTGAGAGATAGAGGTCGAGCAGGTCTGCTAGTGGAAAGAACTATTCTGAGCCAAGAACGTGGATACAAAGAAAGGGCAGGATCACTATACAGTGCGGCTGTTGTTACAACTTTACCAAAGATAGACAAGGAAATCCTCCTGGGATTTTGAGACACGTTCAGGTAGACCAAGCACCTCCCATGATAAAGTGGATGATTAAAAGAATGGTCTGATGGAGCATACTGTCAACTGACTGTATTCTTATATTATCAACATATATGATGAAGGAGACCGCATACTTCCACAAATTGACCATCATGACTTTGTGAGGCCTTTCTGCACTGTCTTATTCATGAGCAAGAGCAACATCCTATTTAGAAAATAAATTGACATTATCGGCCCGGTTGAATTCAGAGGGTCTATGGAAATTCTGCTACCTGTTGGTTCAGTACTAATTCTTAAGGGAAACTGAGCAGACATCGCTAAACATTGCATTCCAGGGGTGTGACACCGCAGGGTGTCCATGACTTTCCAGAGGATAGATAACAACAGAATGTCATATGGATTCAGACCAGACTCGTAGTTGGAAGAACTACTATCATACGAGCTATGAGAGGGTTGCACCTCTAAGCACTTGCAAAGGGAACTCTTGTCCTGGAGTGTGGCTTAGAAGGTCATCTCGATCAGGAGCTTGCCTCACCAGAGACAGACACTCAGAGGATTCCTTTTTACTGCATTTTTGCTACAACATATTAGACATGCTCAGCCTATGATATGTACTTGGCATGGGATATTTTTGGATGTACTTTGATGCAGTCAGCATAATTGTACTTTTTGAGGCTTTAGCCAACACTCAATCTGTAACATTTATTAGAGCAAATTAATGAAATCTCTTTTAAAATTATGTATGTTTGTTCAATTGCCCTTTTTGGTGCAATGGATAAAAGTCATGAACCATATGTTGGTTAGAGATTACAATGAACAAAGAACAAAACAATAAAAAACTTAATAATAAAATTCAAATAAAACACTCTTTTGAAAATTAATCAACCCACAAAAATTAAATTTTAGAAAACATATTTTGAAAATTAAACATGATAAAAACAACAAGAAAAGAAAACAAATATGTTGAGTCGATTCTCTCGATTTCGAGGTCTCTTACTCTTTACTTGCGCAGCATGACAATCCTTGTCTACATTAACTCTTCACATCCTTGTGAAATTTCACATTCTACACAAAACCTCACAAAATTTTGCACATTTTCCTCAACAATGTCAGCATTTTTCACATGACACATTCAATACCACAAACTCTTTGTAAATTTTAATTATCATTTCTGGAGTCAATCCTTAACTTCTTATTACCTCATTTTGAGATCATTCCCTAACTTTCGATCCTCTTTTTGAGATTGATCCTTAACTTTCAATTCTCATTTTGGAATCAGTCCTTAACTTCTGATTCCCTCCTTTTGAGGTTGGTCCGTAACTTCTGATCCTATTTTTGAGTTTGATCTTTAACTTTCAATTCTCATTTTTTGAATCAGTCCTTAACTTCTTAATCCCTCGTTTCGAGGTCAGTCCTTAACTTCTAACTCTCTTTTGAGATCTATCCTTAACTTTCAATTCTTATTTTGGAATCAATCCTTAACTTATGATTCTCTCCTTTCAAGTTCGGTCCCTAACTTCCGACTCTCTCTTGAGATTGATCCTTAACTTTCAATTCTCATTTTGGAATCAGTCCTTAACTTCTAATTCACTTCTTTTGAGATTGGTCCCTAACTTTTGATCCTCTTTTTGTGATTGATCCTTAACTTTCAATTCTCATTTTTTTAATCAGTCCTAACTTCTGATTCCCCCTCCTTTCAAGGACGGTCCCTAACTTCCAATCCTCTTTTTGAGATTGATCTTTAACTTTCAATTCTCATTTTGGATTCAGTCCTTAACTTCTGATTCCCTCATTTTGAAATCGATCCCTAACTTCCGATCCTCTTTTTGAGATTGATCCTTAACTTTCAATTCTCATTTTTGAAATCAGTCCTTAACTTCTGATTCCCTCCTTTCAAGGTCGGTCTTTAACTTATGAGTCTCTATTGAGATTGATCCTTAACTTTCAATTCTCATTTTAGAATCAGTCCTTAACTTTTGATTCCCTCCTTTCAAGGTTGGTCCCTAACTTTTGACTCTCTCTTTAGACTGGTCCTTAACTTTCAATTCTCACTTTTGGAATCAGTTCCTAACTTCTGATTCTCTCCTTTCGAGGTTGGTCCCTAACTTTCGAACCTTTTTTTGAGATTGATCCTTAAATTTCAATTCTCATTTTGGAATCAGTCCTTAACTTCTGATTCCCTCCTTTCGAGGTTGGTCCCTAACTTCCAACTCTCTCTTGACATTGATCCTTAACTTTGAATTCTCATTTTTGGAATCAGTTCCTAACTTCTGAATCTCTCCTTTTGAGGTCGATCCTTAACTTCCGACCCTCTTTTAAGATTGATCCTTAACTTTCAATTCTCATTTTTGGAATCATTCCCTAACTTCTGATTCCCTCCTTTTGAAGTCGCTCCTTAACCGTCGACTCTCTCTTGAGATTGATCCTTAACTTTCAATGCTCATTTTGGAATCAGTTCCTAACTTTTGATTCCCTCCTTTTGAGGCCAGTCCCTAACTTCCGACCCTCTTTTAAGATTGATCCTTAA
>NEWO01000696.1:2783-13161 GCA_003013225.1 Phalaenopsis aphrodite | reverse complement strand
TGTGCCAAATAGAATCAATTCTTTTCTTTACTCTCTTCTAAGTGCTATAAAGAACATTGACTAATCCAGAGTTTGGTCCCTAATTTCATGGTTAGGCTGGGAGAATATCAGCTGACACTCCAAAGCTCCCACTACTCCCTCATCTGAGGGCTAAAAATCTTGGATTAGTTTCCAATCAACTAAATCAAATTGGAGGTTTTAATCTATTAACTTAAAATCTCCAATTCTACATCCAACAAATTATATTTCCCTATTTATTTGCACCCAATCCCATGGATTAAATACTCTCCCATGAAATTAAATGTGATTCTCCCTATGTTGTAGAAATCATATCTCATTTAAGAACTTATGTCTCTCAAAAAGTTTTAACATTTTAATTGGCCAGATCGAAAAGTAAATGATGATCGGAGTTCAAATCATCACAAATTATTATCATTTAAAACCGTAGAAAAACAAAATCTATTCTTCACAAAACCATATCTTTAAAGTAGGGAGAAGGAAAAAGAGGACTACTCAGAATTCATGAGAAGGATACGATAAAACATAAATTTCATATATAAAAATAAGTTTACAAAATAAAAGAAATACAAATACAACTTATCTCTCAATCCTTCTCAAGAAAATCCCTAGAAGTTCTCTTCAAACCTTTCTCTCTTTACAATCACTCCCAATTCTCTCTTAGAAATGTAATGAAGAAGAAATCTCTCACCTTCTCTCTCCTATTACAACCCTAGAAGAAAATCTCTCTTCTCTCTCTCGAACTCACAACACTTTCTCTCTCTCCCTCACATCACACACACACACATGAGAAGTCTTCTTCTTTTATTTTGGGTTGCCTTCTTTGGAAAATAATTCAAAATTCCCTCTAAAAGTCAACTGATTTGAATTCAAAAGATGTGTCATTTGATCTAAGAGTCATATCTCTTCATAAAAAAACCTTCCAAAGTGTCTAGATGCATTGAATTACTCTAAGAGGTGTGTAGAACAAGTGTCCATTTGAAGTTTGCGCAAAAAATTCATCTCGAACAGCCTTAATTTGAAAAAGTCATCTGTGTCGCATCATGGGCCGATCTGGCACATCATGCGCCAGTTCTCTAGATTTTGGCTCATGATGCGCCAGAATCCAAAATTGGCTCTTTTTGCTCCAAATTTTGTTTTTTTTTGCCATTTTTGCTCCAAATGCCTAAAAATGATATACCTGCAATAAAAACATAAAAATACCCTTCTTTAAAGTGCAATTTTACCAAAAATAAACATAAAATAGGTATTTAAAACAGTAAATTATGTTGGCGTATCAAAATCCCCCAAACTTAAATGTTACTTTTTTCAAGTGACACTTTTATTATATAAAAACATGCGACTTAGGATAGAGATTAACTTATAACTTTTATACTTTAGTTTAATAAATAGAATGGCAAAATTTAAGAAAAAACCTTTTAATAACTTAGATTAAAACTCTAAGTCTAGGAATATTTAGTAATCAAATTTAAGATTTCTGAATCTCTATTTATTTCAAGAAGAAATGTAATTTGTCATATTAAGGACATTTAGAACATTCATATGAAAAGAAACTTCATGAAAACTTTACTAGAAATGTTACTAATAATCCGAAACAAGTTTAGAAAATGTAATAGTGCTCCTTCCTTAAGTTGATTCAAGTGAAACCAATTTTTGATTAGGCATCTCCTCAAGCTTCTCCTTACTTATTTTTCTTTTCTTTTCTTTTCTCTTTTTTTTCCCCTTTTTTTTCTTTTAGGATCTTTTCAATCCTTTCTTTTCTTTTTCTTTTTCTTTTTCTTTTTCTTTTTCTTTTTCTTTTTCAAGTGAGGATTACTATATTTGGATAACCTTTAATAATTTTGAACTTCACTATCCTCTTCTTAAAGTTAAAACTCTATACATTTCTTCCTTTATAAATTCATATTAGTTTATGATTTTTCATAAAGTTTCATACTGTTCTTCTTACATGAAACTCTAAAATTCTTAACACTTCAAAAATACAACTTCCTTTACTTTAAATAGAAAAGCATAGTCTTATCCTATTATATTAAATATCTTTAACTTTAGAATTGACCATCATTATTAAAAACTTTTTACCTAAATTTACCTCAATATTTATAAACAGAAGTATAGTCATTTAAAGTTAAATCTTAATATCCCAGACCATGTTAAATTAATTTTAAAAAAAATATGGTCACTTAAGGAAAAATAAAATTTAGTTTACTCCTTTTCAAAATAAAATTTTCTTTTTCCTAAACTTAAGTTTTTAAGTGATTTTAAAAATGTTTTCAATATAAAATTTACCAGGTGAAAGAAAACAATAACTGCATGAGGAATAAAAACTGACCTGTAGAGGATTTCTGACTATGAAACTGGCTCTGGTATACTGCAGGTACTAACTGTAAAACTACATACAAGCTTTAAAGCATTAAATAAAGCATAATGCATTCTAGAGAACTTGTTGAGAATTAAAAACATAAATAGAAAAAGTGAAAAATCAAACTGAAAATACTAAAAATTCTGAAAAAGTGAAAGTCTACAATTACTATTATAAATTGCAAGTCCACAACACAACATAAAAGGTCTTTTACTATAACATATTTTCCAAATGAAATTACATCCCACTACAAACATAAACAACAAACATACATCAAAATAGCTAAGCAAGACTCATAAAACATCAATCTTCATCTCCTTCCTCTTCATTAGCTAATTCTTCTTCTTCTTCTTCATGAATGGGAGCATATAGAGTGAAACTGAGGTAAGCAGGAATGTCTACATTAGGTTCACCCCTAAGTTGTCTTACCATGGCATTTTCAAACTCAATATCATGTTGAACTCTCCTCTGCTGATATTCATCATTATATGCATTCCTTGCGCCAATTTCTCCCAACTAAGTTTGACTATTTACTATATCCATCTGTTGAATCATCAGTTAGTCCATAATACATTCAAGTGATGTAGATCTAGAAGTAGATGCCCTTGTAGCAGATGTAGAGGGAATTTCATCCACTTCTAAACTCAATAAATGATTCTACTCCCTGAATCATATGTCTCCCAATCGGGTTTTATGGTTGCAATCTCTCTTCATTTCTCTACTCTTGATTGTTCACACAAAATGAAAATCAAGGCAAAGTATCTCAATCCTTCAGCTGTAGAACTACCAGATATACTCCGGGCATGTTGAACTACAAGTGCACCAACATTTATTAACTTTATGTTTTGAATGCAATAGTTGAGTGCAGCTCTATCTTTAGTAACATCAACCAAATGATTTGTTAGCAAGAATCTGACAGAAATAAAGTAGTGCCACATTTTTGAACAAATAGTTAACATGAAAGCAGGGAAGTTAACTATCTTGTTATTCTTAATTTTCCATTCCCCTCTTCCATTAGTCAAAAATGCAATCACTTCCTCCAGTGATGAATCAGTCATTACAAATGCAGCGTACTTGTCATGATATACATTTCTAAGCCCATAAAAAGCATTGATCTTTTTGATAGAAAATTCAACTGGCTTATCTCTTGCCAAGATGTGATCATCAGCAGTGAATCTCAGGTTTGCATAGAACTCCCAAACCATCAGGACAATTGCTATAGCAGTTAAGTAGCAGAATCTTTCCCAATTCCTAGCAAGAATCAGTCTCTCGACCTCACCACCTGGGTTTTCAAACGCCTGCTCTTGGATCATTCTCTTGGTCTCCATCTGAGTATTATAAATATGTTGGGCTTTGAAACTAACAAATCTTCATGCATCAAAGCCCTCAGATGGCCTTCCTCTCTTAACTCGGGGAGCCATTTGAAAATTCTATGAAAATCCAAATATAGTCTAAATAAAATAATAAATCAAAATTCTAACTCTTAAAGCAAGGTTATTTGGTTAGAAACTTTTCACCATGAGTTTTCTTCAAGCATTTTCATAAAAAATCACAATTTTTGGATCTCCCAAAATCCATGGTGAAAATAAAAAATTTCTAAGTTAAAGTTAAGCTCTTACCAGGAGAATATGAAATATATAGTTTTTAGCCTTCGAATCCTTTTCTTTCTCCCACAATGTGATGCCCTAGACCAAGGTCTTGAGGTAGAAGATGACTCAAGTAGAGAAAATGGAGTTTCTCTATGCAATTTCATGGTTTTCTAGGCATTATAGCATGTTCATACCTTTGGTACATCATGCTCCAAGGCTTTGTAAGTTGGCACATCATGCGTCAATCTGGTACATCATTGTGCCGAGCTCAAAATTTTCAAATTTTGATTTCTATGGAAATCTACTTCGTACCACTTTACGTTAACCTCTATTTAACTCAAATAAACCTTTCTAAGCATATATAAACATTACAATAACATATAACTTTCATAAACAACACAAAAATCACATTTATATATAAAATCTGTGCTATTACAAACTAACATTTTTCAAGCCAACAAACATCAAATTCAGTGTTCTAAAGCAAACCAACATCCTAACACTGAAATCTAAATATCAAAATTCAAAACATAAATAGTATTCATTAGAAATGAAATGCAATCCAACTTAACAAACTAAAGCAAATGTACTACACAAAACATTATGTGCATAAATTAAGATCAAACATCATCTTCATTATTGTCCTCCTAGATATCTCCCATTAATTGGTAGTACACATACAGATTGTAGAAGGGTCGAAATGGAAATTCATCAGTTGAATTTTTCTCCTCAATCCAAGCATGTTTCTTGAACATACATACCAATTCATCTTCAATACACCCTGTATGTTTAAAATGTTCCTTCAGTCTCCAATCCAGATGATCCAACATTTTAGTAATATTCCCAATCACGTGCATGAGATTCTGCACATCTTTTTCTATCTTCTTGATCCTCTTTGAAAGTGCACTCGAGTTGTAGTAAAGCTGAACAGATGATGAATTCTAAGATCATTGATCCATTAGTACATTCATATCATTTTCATCTCTAATTCCAAAACAGTTGCAGTAGACTTCTGGATCCATCAGCTTCCAAGAAAGTAACACTTTTTCCCAACTTTCATAAAGTATTTGCGCTTGACTACAAAGTAGGAAAGTATCAGATGGATGTCCCAGTCCAGTTGCAGATCCATTCACAATCAAACCCAAAAATGATTTCACAATAATAGCTCCAACATCAATAGGTTTTCTGGTTTGAATACAATAGTTCAAAATGGTACTCTCCTTAATGGCCTTACTAATTTTCATGGTAGGGAGTAATTTTGATGCAATAAAGAAGTGTCAGGATTTTGAAACTGGATTTAAAAATGAAGAAGGAAAACTTACATTTCCATCATCCCTGGTCTCCCAATTCGCATCTTCATCCGTAAGGTAGCGGTAGAGTTCATTCATATTCTCTTTTATGGGGGTCAAGTTTGTATAATGATAGATAGGCACATTTTTAATCATAAACATCTCATTTATTCTTGAAGGAGTAAACTGCACAAACCTACCTAGCATGTAAATCATTCCTTAGTTGATCCCATGAAGATTTGCATAAAATTCTTTTACTACAGGAACAACAACAGCGACAGTAGTGTAGTAAAGCACTTCCGAGCGCCTCTGAGCAATAGTCTCTTCTACTCGAGTATTCAACATGTTGAATCCTTAATTCACAAATCCCCTTTCTTTGATAAGCCTCTTCCTTCACTAGAACTCGATTATGTAATTTCTGTGCATCAAAACTGACGAACTTTCTCTGGTTGAAAATTCCAAATATAGCGGAGTTTCTAGAGTGGGAAGCCATAGGAATTGAAAAGTGGTGACTCTTCCCTCATTTTCCCCCCTAAAATATGGTTTGCAGTCGGTTTTTAGGAGTTATATAGAGAAGAAACAGCCAAAAAACTGCTATTTGACATGTTTTAAACATTTTCAAACCTGCGGCGCATCATGCACCAGCTCTCTGGAAAGTGGCGCATCATGCTCCAGTTCCAAAATTTTTGTCGTTTTGATTTCGATCCAATTAACTCTCTTTTTTTACATAAAATTAATCAAATAAAGATGTTTCTAAATATTTTATCAAATATACGGATTACATAAAGACCTAAACATGAATATACATAAAATATTTTAAACAAAAATACTCAAAAAACAAACTAAACAACCATTAATATGGGTTGCCTCCCACAAAGCGCTTGGTTTAATGTCGTCGGCTTGATATTCCCAGTCTTATTCAGGGTGACCCAACATTATTGTCTCTTTAAAAGAGGGTCTTTTACCATCAAAATATGATTTCAATCTGTGTTCATTCACTTTAGATATTCTTCCAGTCTTGGGGTCTTCAATATTAACTGCCCCATATGGATAAACTTTTATAACTCTGAATGGACCTTTCCACCTAGACTTCAATTTTCTTGGAAATAATTTTAATCTTGAATTGTATAATAAAACTTCATCTCCAGGTTCAAATTCTTATTTTATTATCTTCTGATCATGCCATTCTTTCATCTTTTCTTTATAAATTCTCACATTATCGTAAGTTTCGTTCTTAATTTCCTCAAGCTCATTCAACTGTAATAATCTTTTCTTACCAACTTCACTCAAATTTAAATTGAATTCTTTTATAGCTCAATAAGATTTATGCTCCAATTTAACTGGCAAGTGACAAGTTTTCCCAAAAATAACTCTATAAGGGGACATTCATATAGGTGTCTTATAGATTGTCCTATATGCTCATAATGTAGTATATAATCTAATAGACCAATCCATTTTACTGGGATTAACACTCTTTTCCAAAATTCTCTTAATTTTAGTGGTGGTGTAATTAATTTGAGCATCATTAAGAGTCTTAATAGCATAGTATATAACTTTAAAAATATTATCATATCTATGCCCTTAAAGAGATCCACTTGCATAATCACTAGCATCACACATTAATTCAAAAGGTTTTTCCCAATCAGGTGAAACAATTATAGGAGCAATGATCAATTTTTCCTTTAAAGTTTCAAAGGCTTTAAGAAAATCTTGATTAAAGTCAAATTTTGTATTTTTCTCCAGAAGTTGGAATAAAGGTTTAGTAATTTTTGAAAAGCCTTTAATATATCTCCTGTAAAATCCAACATGTTCTAAAAAGCTCCTAACTCCTCTTACTATGGTAGGTGGAGGTAGGTTTGATATAATCTATATTTTTGCAGGATCTACTTCCATGTCATTTTCTGAAATTTTATGTCAAATCACAATTCCTACTACAACCATAAATTGACATTTCTTCCAGTTCAATACGAGATTATTCTTTTCAAAACGTTCCAGAGCTTTCTCTAAATGATTCATCCATATTTTGAATGAAGTTCCAAATACAGAAAAATCTTCTATAAAGACTTCAATCCCTTTTTTAATCAAATCACTGAAAATTGACATCATACATCTTTGAAATGTTGTAGGTTCATTACATAATCCAAACGACATTCGCCGATAAGCAAAAGTTCCATAAGGACTAGTAAATGTTGTTTTCTCTTGATCCTCTGGAGCAATAGGTATTTGATGATAACCGGGATATCCATCTAGAAAACAAAAATATTTATGCTCAACTAATCTATCCAACATCTGGTCCAAAAAGGGTAAGGGAAAATGATCCTTTCTGGTGGAAGAATTTAATTTTCTATAATCTATACAGATTCATCAACCAGTGACTTGTCTTATTGATATTAATTCATTATGCTCATTTGTCACTATAGTCACACCGCCTTTCTTTGGAACACAATGAATTGGACTAACTCAAGCACTGTCTAAAATAGGAGATATTATTCTAGCATTTAACCATTTTAAAATTTCATTCTTTACTACTTATTTCATCATAGGATTTAATCTCCTTTGAGGATCAGCTCTTGGTTCATGTTGGCTTTCTAGTAATATTCTATGCATACAAATTGAATGATTGATTCCTTTAATATCAGCCAATGTCCATCCAAAGGCTTTCTTATATTTTTTTCAAAATTTCCAACAACTATTATTCTTGTCTATCAGTTAATTCTGAGGATACTATAATAGGTAATGTAGACGAATCTCCTAAAAATGCATACTTCAAATGTGTAAGAAGCATATTCAGTTCTAGTTCAGGGGGTTTCTCAATAGATGAAATCAAATTCTTGTTACTTTCTGTAGAATCTAACATTTTAAATCTTTTTTGAACATAATCCATATCACGTTTACTCACTTCCATAGATTCATCTTGAATTCTATCCTCATCTCGATATTCCATATATTCCTATTTAAATCCTCTTTCAAAAGTTTTCTTGAAATATTCATGGCTTAAATATTCATTAATATCCATTCTGAAGCATTCAATCTCTTGCTCTTTTGCAGGGTATCTCATTGATTTTATAATATTAAATGTAACCATTTGATCATTAACTCTCATAATTAGTTCTCCTTTCTGCTTATCTATCAAAGCTCTTTCAGTGGCTAGGAATGGTATTCCTAAAATGATTCGAATTTCTTTATCTTCCTCTATATTTAATACAATAAAGTCCATAAGAAAGATAAATTTATCGACTTTTACCAAAACATCTTCTATAACTCATTTAGGATGGGTAATCGAACGACCAGCTAATTGTAGTAACAGTTGTAAGTGAAATATCTCCTAAGCCCAACCTTCTAAAAATTTATAACGGCATAAGATTAATACTGGCTCCTAAATCACATAAAGCTTTTTCATAAAATTGTTTGCCAATAGCACAAGGAATTGTAAAACTTTCAGGATCTTTAAGTTTTTCAGGAAGCTTTTTCTGAATTATAGCACTACACACTTCGTTTAGTGCAACAATATCATTATCTACAAACTTCCTTTTCTTATTAAGTATATCCTTCATGAACTTCACATAGCTTGACATTTGTTCCAAAGCATCAACAAATGGAATTTTTATCTTTAATTTCCTCAAAATTTTCATAAATTTTGAAAATTGATTATCTCTATATTTCTGCTTCAATCTTTGAGGAAATGGAGGTGATTGTCTTTCTACAGTGATTTTCATTGGCTTAATATGATTTTCTGACTCAAAATGAAAATCTTCACCAGATTTTTCATTTTCTACCTCATCTTTTTCTACTTCAACTTCTGTTGAATTCTGTTTTCTAATTCTTTTCCACTTCTCATTTGAATAGCTTTAATTTGCTCTTTGTTCTGATCTTTAGGATTTACTTCAACATTACTAAGCAATGTTCCTAGAGGCCTACTGCTAAGTGCAGTAGCAATACATCCCAATTGATTTTCCATGTTTCTGATAGCAGCTCCTTGACTTTGTAATTGACTGCCCATTTTCAATATCAATTCTTCCATTAATGACTTTTTCTTCTTACTCTGAAAATTATTAAAACCTGGGGGTAATAAGGTTTATAAGCTTGGTTCCCTTGATTGTTGGAGTTTCCCAATGGGTTCACAGTGTTGTTTCCCCATTGCGGATTTGCATCATTAGAATTATTGTTACTCCAACTAAAATTTGGATGATTCTTCCAACTAGGATTATATTAATTGGCATAAGGATTATTAGAACAATTATTTATTGCATTTAAAGTCTCATAAGAAGATTGAGATTCTATCATTTGTCCCAATGAGTTTTCCTCAAGCACAGGTGTTGTCTGAGAATAATTCATTCCATATTGGTCTAACTTCTTTGATATAACAGCTATTTGGGCAGCTAAAATAGATATAGCATCAGATCATGAATACTAGCTACTCTTTTTGGATTTACCCTTTCAGAGGGCCATTGAAAAATATTAGTAGTCATATCTTAAATTAATGAATATGCTTCATCAAATGGTTTTGACATTAATGATCCACCAGCATTAGTGTCAATTATCGATCTAAGAGATCCAACCAACCCATTATAAAAAGTTTGAATTATTAATCAATCTAGTAACGTATGGTGTGGATACTTTCTAAGGAGATCTTTAAATCTTTCTCATGCTCATAAATTGATTCCCCTTCAAACTAACAAAAAGATGTGATATCATTTCTAAGCTAGTTGTTTTTTAAGGTGGGAAATATTTAGATAAGAATTTTTGTGATAAATCTCCTCATGTTCTGATGGAACCAGGTGCTAATAAGTTTAATTACATCTTAGCTTTATCCCTTAGTGAAAAAGGAAAAATTCTAAGTCTGACGGCATCATTGACACTCCATCATATTTAAATATAGCACACAGTTCTAAAAAACTAGCAAGGTGTAAATTAGGATCTTCAGTAGGTGTTCCTCCAAATTAATCGTTTGGTACCATTTGGACAATAGCAGTTTTAAGTTCAAATAAATTGACGGCTACAACAAGGTTTTGAATACTCAAATGAATTGCATCTGTAGTAGGATTTGCATAATCTCTTAAAGGTCTCTAATGATGCTCATTTTAATTTCCAACATTTTTTAAATTACAAGTCATTTTGCTAAA
>NEWO01000695.1:326458-336982 GCA_003013225.1 Phalaenopsis aphrodite | reverse complement strand
AAGGTGTAGTTGATTAATTAGACTTATTTGTGATTAAGTCTAATTAGGTTAAGGTTAATTAAACCTAATTTAGGTAAGGTTTAATTAATTAATTAGACTTATTTATGGTTAAGTCTAATTAGGTTTAAGGTTAATTAAACCTAATTTTGGTAAAGTTTAATTGATTAATTAGACTTAATATGAGTTAAGTCTAATTAAGTTGAAGGTTAATTAAACCTAAGTTTGTAAGGTTTAATTGATCAATTAGACCAAATATGAATTAAGTCTAATTGGGTTTAAAGTTAATTAAACCTAATTAGGGTAAGGTTTAATTGATTAATTAGAATTAATTTGGATTAAATCTAATTGGGTTTAAAGGTTAATTAAACCTTATTTGGGTACGATTCAATTGGTTAATTAGACTTAATATGGGTTAAGTATAATTGGGTTTAAGGTTAATTAAACCTAATTTGGTAAGGTTTAAATGATTAATTAGACTTAATATGGGTTAAGTCTAATTGGGTTTAAGGTTAATTAAACCTAATTTTGGTAAGGTTTAATTGATTATTTGGACTTAATATGGGTTAAGTCTAATTGGATTTAAGGTTAATTAAACCTAATTTTCGTAAGGTTTAATTGATTAATTGGACTTAATATGGGTTAAGTCTAACTGGGTTTAAGGTTAATTAAACCTAATTTCGGTTATGTTTAATTGATTAATTGGACTTAATATGGGTTAAGTCTAATTGGGTTTAAGGTTAATTAAACCTAATTTAGGTAAGATTTAAGGTTAATTAAACCTATATTTGGTATGGTTTAATTGATTAATTAGACTTAATATGGGTTAAGTCTAATTGGGTTTAAGTTTAATTACCTAATTTTTTTGTAAGGTTTAATTGATTAATTAGACTTAATATGGGTTATGTCTAATTGGTTTAAGGTTAATTAAAACTAATTTTTGTATGGTTTAATTGATTAATTAGACTTAATATGTATTAAGTCTAATTGGGTTTAAAGTTTAATTAAACCTATTTAATTGATTATTTGGAATTAATATGGGTTTAGTCTATTTGGGTTTAAATTTAATTAAACCTAATTTTGGTAAGGTTTAATTGATTAATTCGACTTAATATGGGTTAAGTCTAATTGGGTTTAAGGTTAATTAAACCTAATTTAGGTAAGATTTAATTGATTAATTGGACTTAATATGGGTTAAGTCTAATTGGATATGGGTTAAGTCTAGTTGGGTTTAAGGTTAATTAAACCTATATTTGGTAAGGTTTAATTGATTAATTAGACTTAATATGGGTTAAATCTAATTGGGTTTAAGTTTAATTAAACCTAATTTTGGTAAGGTTTAATTGATTAATTAGACTTAACATGGGTTATGTCTAATTGGGTTTAAGGTTAATTAAAACTAATTTTGTATGGTTTAATTGATTAATTAGACGTAAAATGGATTAAGTCTAATTGGGTTTAAAGTATAATTAAACCTAATTTGTGTAAGGTTTAATTGATTAATTAGACTTAATATGGGTTAAGTCTAATTGGGTTTAAGGTTAATTAAACTTAATTTGGGTATGGTTTAATTGAATAATTAGACTTAATATGGGTTAAGTCTAATTCGGTTTAAAGGTTAATTAAACCTAATTTTGGTAAGGTTTATTTGTTTAATTAGGTCTAATAAGGGTTAAACCTAATTAAGATTTGTTGAGTTAAACCTAACGTAGTTAAGGTTTAACTAGGGTTTAATTAGGTGTAAATTTGGTTTAGGCCTAATTTGGGTTTGTTAAGTCAAGCCTAATGTAGTTTAATTTTAACTAGGGTTTAATGAGGTCTAAATGTGTTTTAAACCTAATTAGGTGTGTATTGAGTTAAACCTAATGTAGTTAAAGTTTAAATAGGTTTAATTAGGTTTAATAGTGGTTTAAACCAAATTAGAGTTTTGGGTTCACCTAGATGAAATCTAAGTGTCTTGTTTGATTTGACTTGAATTCAGATCAAGTTTGGGTTTAAATATCTTGCCATATTGAGTCTATGGGGTTAGACTCAATGTTCATGAGGATGTGAACTAGTTTCTATGTCATTTGGGTCTTAGGATTAGAGTTTGGTTAACTGTAAGTGTCACTAAGGCTAGTGTCCAAGCCTAAAAGATGTCTATGGTAAATATGTAAATTTTTTAATTTCACATTATTGACCCAAGGGGTGAAATGTCATTTAAAAGATTTATAAATGGTCAAGAATTTGTCATTTTAGAGTTTAAAGGTGTCACTCTAAGTTTTATAGCCATTTCAAAATTTAATTCCCAATTTCTTCAATTTTTATAATTATTTTAAGGATAATTACAAATTTTGAAATAAATTAAGAAATTGATGTCTAGAGAATTTTTCTAGCCATGGCAAAATTATGGAAGATTCCTAAGGGCTTAAAGATCATTCCCTACAAATTTCAGAAATTTTGCAATTATAAATAATTTTTAATAATTAAATTACTCTAGAGAGCAATTAATTAATTAAAAATTAATTATAATTTTATACATCCTAATTTCATGTCCATAATATTCTACTCACTGTCCTGAGTTCAGAGGTATTTTTTGTCTTATTTTGGTGATTTTTGCGTGTCAAAATATCAATTTTTAAAACTTTTAAGATTATTCTGAATTTAATTAAAACTTAACTAATCAGAATAATCTCTGGGCGCCGCGTGTCCTCGTATGCGTCAAAAATGCATTCGATCCGTTGCAGGGATCAGAACACGGAATCAGACGAGATTTAATCATAACCTTCCATTTTTAAAATAAGGAAACGGATGACATCCATGCGTCTTCTTCCTCTGCCCTTTCCCGTGGACCGTCTACCATCCAAGGACAAATTTTCACTAGATTATTGATTAAATTGAATGAATTTTATTCCTATAGCTTCATCTCGAGGGGGCAAACCCATCAATATGGTGATTAGTAGGTTTTGAAATGGTTCCTTTTACAATTGACCAAAACAAAACAAGATCTAGGTCAAAATGGCCATACCTTAGCTTGATGAAGTGAATCTTCAATCAAGTTTGTCTGAAATGCTCCCTAGGTCTTTGCAAAGCTCCTGATATGCTCAATTTGGAGTGAAATCAAGTCCAAGTAGGAATTCACCAAAATGGGTTCACGGCTTGATGTGGAACTAGGTTGGAGCTCACGGGAAAATCCAATTTTGATTGGAATCTTCTTCGTACAACTAAGGGAAGGTGTGGAAACACTTAATTTGAGGATTGGAAGAGGTTTATATAGGACCCAAAAAGTGTCCTGTTTTGGTGAGTTTCAGGGTGGTTGAATTAGGAGAGGACAGTAGGTTAGAAGGCTTGATTATATGTGGAATCGATTGCCTATATAATAGGGAAGAATTTCACTGTTGAAGGTTTCCTCCCTTGAGCATTGTATCCTCTTCTCCTCAAGGAGCTTACAAATTAGCTCTATTTATAGCCATGGAGACCATAGGTGAGCTTAAGCCGACTTAGGTTTGTTTGGGGAACTTGCTACTTGATGTCATGATAGCTGAGGATAGAATTTTAGATTAAGGTTAAGCTTACTTCATCCTCCCATGTTGAGGTCACTTATGGTGAAGGTTTGATTTAAGGTTTGGCATCCCCTCATTGGATGGTCAATGAGGTGGATAGGATTTGTTAAAATTTGCTGAAATGGCCTCCCCCATATATGCTCACAAGTTCATTTAATGAAGCTCAAAAGATCATGACACATAATCCCCATTGCCATCTCTTATATGGTTTGGTCATTTTGGTCTTTAACCATAGTAAAAGAGGTGGTTTAAGTGATGTTTCTCTCCTATTGGATAATCTATGAGGTGTTTGAGATGTCATTTGGATTGGCCAACCAACTCACTTCATGGAAGCAAGTGATTCATGCTTTAGGTTGAGGGAATGTTGACACATAAGCCTCATTTCCATGATGGTGCATTAATGAGACTAATCATGAGGGGAGGACAATTTGGATATGAGTTCCTTCCAATTAGATGATGAGGAAGGTGTATGATGACTCGACCATATCATCCTTAAGCCTTTTTTATGAAAGAATGACACCTTCTTCATTCTTCCATGATGGTGTTTAACCTTGGTCAAAAGTCATGGTTTATGGATTGGTAAAAGTATTAGTTGTGTCATGATGAGTTTAATGAGTCATGGGTGACCCATTAGTGACTCCCCATAAATTAGATTTTATTTTGAATATCATTTATGGGTTTTTCTTATGTCATATGTGATGTCATTTTGATGTCATGTGTGGTGATGTCTTTTAATTTAGGGTTGAATTCTCATAAATCCATTTTTAATTAATTATGTAAGTAATAAAAAATGTAGGAAATTATAATATTAACCCATAAATTGGACAAAATGAATTTGGGTGTTGACCATTTGACAATTTCACCAATTTGGTTCAAAATTAAATATTTTGACCAAAGTTGAGCAGGTTAACTATGGTTGACCACAGTTGACCCGTTTAGGTGTAGAGTTGACCAATATGACTTTTCTAACCTTGTCATGACTAGGTTAGTCATGGGGTCTATGTGTTGGTCATTAGGTCATGGATTGATCATTTTGACCAAGTTGACTATGGTTGACCAGGAATTTTTGACCATAGTTGACAAATGTAGGTCCAGGGTTGACTTTGATGACTCACTTGATCATGTCATGATTAGTTTAGCGGGGGTATGACTTAGGTTTGACCAAGGTTGACCAAGCCTGACCAAAGTTGACTAGAATGGTCAAATTGACCATATGGTGTTGTGTTGACCATACGGTGGTCATTTAGGTCTATGAATGATCAAATGGTCAAAGTGGTGACCATGGAGGTTCACCTTAGTCATTTTGACCAATAGTTAGTCAATGGTGTCTGCAGTTGACCAAATGGTCTAGTTTGATCATTTTGGTGTTTTAAAATGATCAAATAATCCAATTTGACCATTTTAAGGGTTTGAACTAATTCATTGGTCCAAATTAACCAAAGTTGACTAGTTT
The DNA here is from genome assembly GCA_003013225.1 of Phalaenopsis aphrodite. Taxonomy (NCBI): domain Eukaryota; kingdom Viridiplantae; phylum Streptophyta; class Magnoliopsida; order Asparagales; family Orchidaceae; genus Phalaenopsis; species Phalaenopsis aphrodite. The sequence goes on along the minus strand of NEWO01000695.1, from coordinate 331,990 downwards.
AACTAAAATTGACTATTTGGGTCAAAGTTGACAAATTGGATCAATTAAATGCCAATGTTGGCTTTATGCTCATTATGGTGACCATTAAGTAAAAATTTGACCAGATTAGGGTTTGTCACCACTGATCTGATCATTTAGGGTATTGTCATTGTTAAGCTCCAAAAGGAGTGCTTTGAGGGTTATTTAAAATTTTAAGGTTTTAATAGCCCTATGTATGTATAAAGAAGTCAATGTTGGTAGACCCTTTATCTTAATGATCACAATGATCATTTTAGGGCTTTTAAATCTGTCTGAGAATCTTAAATCATAAGATTCCTCAAGTTGAGTTTGGTCTATGGATGTTATTTTAAGACATTCACTAAAAGTGAGGTCAACAGTCCTATGGAAGCTGTTGGTAGCCAGAACAGAAATCCTAACGCCTGCTTCGAAGGGGCATTTAATTTATATATATTTAGTTTAGAAAAATATGAAATCAAACCGATCCCATATCTTTCAAAGTTTAGATGAAAGAGCACTATACCTCATGCTATGTACCTATCTCGAAAGATAAACACATGACTTGATAGTGAGGTTCAATGAAATAAATTAAGAAATGTATGACATTCATTCGCTCTGCGAAACCATTTTATTAGATGCCAACAAGTTTTCTTATTTAATAGGAAGATCTAAATTGCATTTATATTAAGTTGGGTTCTTGAAAGTTTCCTATAAAGTTAAGCCCATATAATTAATTACATCTTAGATAACCGAAGTCACCTAAGAAAACTTTCGATAAAAATTAGGAGATAATGTCTTCAAGAATTCCAAAGGATAGAACTTTTTCAGAGATCAGACAAAGATGTGTGAAATGGGAATAGCTCAAATTTAGAAAATTTATTATGGAATCCAAAGGAAGAAGAACTTGAGGATGTCACGAATCCTAAGGAGAACCTTTGTGACTTCCCAAGCTATCCTATTATTTGGCTTCAATTTAGAGGAGAAATATTTAAATGTTTCATCATGCCAATTTTTTTTAATTAGGGCTTACATTTGTGTAAAACAATCACACAAATAGCCTTGAAGATGTGGGGATTTAGGCCATGATGAACGACAACCTCAGAATCCTAAAACACGTTAGGGCTTATATTATATACAAGCACCATGCAAAAGCCTAAAGATAAGTTAAGGATTTATGTTGCACTAAGCAGATAACCTCGAAATCCTTTGGCTCGGTTGTTTAATTCTAAGGAATGGTTTAACTGGTGTAGATATGTTTTGCTATTGAAGATGGTCGTGCTGCCCCTAATTTTAGCTTCAAGATCCTTATCATAGCGAGTTTGAGTTTTCTAAGATGTCAAGTTATGATGTCAAATCGAGTATTTCCTAAGGTCATGATTATTTAAATATCATGGGGGATGCTAATGTTGATTAGAGCAACACCGATTAGGATCCCATGGTTCGCTCGTTCTGGTATCACATTTTTTTTTGAATTTAGTTAGATTAAATGAGTTATGAAACCCATTTAAACCGGGGAGATCTTGTTAGCAACCGTGGGTTACCTTCTCCGAGGGACTCCCGTTAATTCAAAAGGATGTTTTATGTTTAGTGAAATTTCAAATGATTTATAGTTACCTTTGAAACAATTTGTTTTAGATTTTGAAAATGTTGATTAATTTTTGAAAAATTTGTTTCGGTTTCGCAAGAAAAGTAGAGTACACACCTAAGCAGTTGTGATATTTTGCAGCGAAAGTAAAACGACAAGAATTAAATAACACTGCAAAAGCGTACCTGTCATCTTCTCGGCATTCCTGCTAAAACATTAGCTTTCACAACATGTATATAATTTTGCAGAAATTTAAATAAATTGCAGGAGTAGATGAAGGTGTATCTAACAGACTCCAAAATGACTTATTGAGTCTCAAAAGATCTTAATGGATGATTTTAGAACATAACATAACAAGTTTAATTTGTCCTTCAAAATATCCAAGAGATTCTAAAGTGTTCATGGAATGATCCTGAGCTTTTAAGTTCATTTTGAACTTTTTATATTGTTGTAGTAATCATCCCAAGTTAAATTACTACCCCATTAAACTTTGACATTTTAATCATCCCAAGGACAGGGTACTCAATTAAACATTTGATATTTTACTTAAAAGTTATGTAGGTGAATGCCCCTAAGGCAAGTTGCAACCATTAAAAACCTTTGTATCCATCATTGAAACTCGGCTTATGGTGTTAATCATCAACCATATTATCCTTTGAATCCCATCGAATGAATTAAATAACAAGCCTAGATCACTACCAAGCCCTTTAAATCTCATGGGAGAAAGATTGACAAGTATTAAAATTTTAATTTATGTGATATAGATTCTGATTAAAAAGAAGTTAGATTAGCGTTAATTGTGGACTTAATCATAAGAGAAACATCATCTCCTTAGCTTAAGCCCATCACTTGGAAACATTTGATTTTGATTAACTTCCAAATTGTGATAATTTAGAAATTTTATAATTTTATTCTTATTCATGGAAAGGTTGCAAGTTGGTTTCTACCTTTTTCCCATTATGTTTCAATCATCCAAACATAATCATTATAATCAAAATTACCCATTTTTCCCTTAATTAACCCTAAATTTTAATTAAGGTATAAAAATCTAAAATTACCATTTTGCTATTAGGGCTCTCCACTTCATAACTCATTAAGCACAACTCAAATGACTTAAAGAGATTTTAGAGTACCCTATCTATAGAGTAATTAAAACATCAGAGGTGAAAAATGTGGTTTTCAGATTTTAATTTAAATAAATATTATTTTTAACTTTCAAAAATTAGATTTTCAAAATTAATTTCTTTAATCAATCAAAATAAAGTTTTTGGTTTATGAAAAAATTATTAAAGGTTCCCTTAGTTCAGAGAGATACTTAGACGAAATTTCATAATTTTTTGAATCAAATCTTTAATTTGATTTTATAATTAGTTATTGATTTTTATAATTTATTTGAATGGAAAAATATGTTTTATTTACAAAAAATATTTTTTATATTTTTATTAGAACTCTTTAAGTCCAAAGAACTTAGAGAAATAAATTTTATGTTTTTAATGATTTTTAATTTATTTATTATAATTATTTTAGTGAGAAAAATTAAGGGAAATTCATTTCTAAACCCTTGGAATTTTATTTTTAACTTAGAAAAATTAGGAAAAATATTTTAATGAATTTTAAATGGTTAGAGAACCATTAGGAACATTCTGAAATATTTTTGTATTATTGCAAATTTTTTAATTATTTTAAATTAATTTTAATTCGAAACATAGGCCAAAAATCAAGTATTTTATCCAAAATGACTTTTATTTTTCCTAAGTGCTCCTGATCACAAGGAACCCAGAAAACCACATTTCATAATTTTCCTAAGTGTATTTAATTTATTATAATTATTTTTGTGCAAAAATACAATGTTTCTTAGAAAATCAATTTTAGTGCTTAAACTTAAATAATTTTTAAATTTTTACGGTGGGTTAACATGATGTTTACACACAATGTAGAATTAATTTTATCAATTTATTTTATTAATATTTAATTTACATAAATTAATACAATTTATACACGCTTAATTAAATATAGAAATCTACAAAATTATTCAAGCCATCATGATATTTTTTGTAAGCTTCTTTAACCACAGGAAACCTACTAAAATTTATCATATAATTTTTCAAGTGATATTTCAATTTATACAATTAATTTAAGCCAGAATAGTCATCTTAGCTTGAAAATTAGGGTTAGAAACACAGAAATGTCCTCTGACCTTAGAAAAATCAGATAACATAGCCTCTATTATGGTGAACAAACCCTCAAAATTTTAAGTTACGTTGAGTAATGCTTAGCCATAATGAATGGAAATACTAGAAAGAGTATTTAATTATATAAAAATAAAAAAGTCAATAAATAATTTTTATTTTTTGTCCACATTATTGTCCTCTGTTCACTGAGCAAAAAAGTTATTTTATTTTATTTTTATGATTTTTCTACACAAAGTTATGATTTTTGAAAGATCTAGCCTTTACATAGATAAAAAAAATTTGTATTTTTCTACTTAACACGCGACGCCATGCAATCATGAGCAGCTCCGAAGTCTCCAAACAGTGGTCCCGTATTTGACGCCGCCAGCTACGTAGCTGCCTTGTCAGCCCATCTTTTTGTTCCAATCGTTCGTCTGGCTCCATCATGACAGTCCTTTAAATGAACGCACGATCAGATGACATCCGTTCATCACCCCCAAATGACCTAACCCGTAAGCAGTCCACACTAAAACCTTACGATCTCGAGCTAGACTCAACAAAATCACTTTGGGTTTATTCCTACACCTTCATCTACTCAAGACAAGCATATCTATATGGTTTATATGGTATGAAATACAGTAAATATGGTTGGAGAATCAAATTAGGCTCTGATTAGGGTTAGAGCTTTATACCTTTTTCTGAGAGGGGAGGCCTCAATCAGATGGTTGTAGCAGCTTTGATTGGGTCTAACAAACCTCTAGATGAACTCCTGGGCTCTAGTGAATTGTCTAAGTATGATTTTGATCAAGGCCATTTTCAGGTGTTGATCTAGAGGTAGGTTAGAGGCTGATAGAATGGGGCTTTTATGGGAAATCACCCCGTCTCACTCTAGTGATGGTGTGGCCACAACTAATTGAACTTTGGTTGACTGTGGAGGTGTGGGAAAATATGTCTTGGTTTGTGCTGAAATTTTGAACTCAAAATTGAGCCCTCACAGTGGGAACCAGAGGGGGAAAATCGTGGAATTGAGCTAAGGAGTACTTGGAGAGTCCTGGAAAAAATTTCATAGAGTTTCCCCAAGGAATTTGCTATCTCTCACCTATGACTGTGGAGGGGTTGGTTTAAATAGAATAGACTATGGTGGCTCTCAGGCCAAGCTGAGGTGGCTAGCGTCCTTCTTTGGTGGAGGGAAGAAAGGCCCTAACAGCCAATCAAGCTTAGCCAGCTTAGGTGAGTTCAATTTTAGGTTTTGGCAAACTTACGTTCCTTTGGGGTGACTGTTTCTAATGGTTGAGGTGGTGGCTGGCCAGATTCTAGTCACCTCTTAGCTCAGGGAGGTCAGGGGCTTGCTAATTATGATTAGCTCCAAGGGTAAGCAATGATGGCAAAGATATTTCAAGTTTTGGCCAAATATGGTGTGAAATCCCTTAAATCAAGAGACCTTTGGTCCATAGCTCATCAAGGGTGGGCTAAGTGAGTCTAGCTTGGTCACTAGTGTTCCCTTGGTGGCTGGAGTGGTCCTTGGTTGGCAAATTTGGCATGATTAATCAATTTTGGTGCATGGGTTCAGTTTGGGCAACTTGGCCTGAAGTTGGGTTTGGGTTGGGCTGACCATGAAATTTGACTCAATTTATTGATCATTATGATATAGATGACTATCACAAAGAGTTTGGAAAAGATTTGGAGTGATTTTGAATTGATTTGCAGGGTCAATTTGAAGGATTTTGGACATTTGGTCAAATTGGGGATGTTGGGTTAGACTTGGGTATAGGTTAGGCT
>NEWO01000695.1:306910-325273 GCA_003013225.1 Phalaenopsis aphrodite | reverse complement strand
TACTAAAAAGGAAAAACTAGACCTCAACCAAAAGTGAGGTCAACATTTATCCAAGCTTAAACTAAACCACCCAAAAGCTAGTGAGCCCCCACCTTTACCAAAAGTGAGCCCCACACCAAATTTTGTTCTTCCATATGTGATTATGAGTTTTTGTTTACTCAGGTTTTGATACGACTCAATTTCTGATTTTTCCGTATTGGATGCTTCCGTTTAACTTTCTTGCAATTTAGTAAAGGTCTTACCTCAAGGACCTTTAATAAAAGGAGAGGATTAGGATTGATGATAATATTTGACAACTCTTGAGAAGATGATTGCCCCCAATACTCTTAGGTTATTTGTATTCCTAGCTCGATTGAAATAATTAATCTGTGGACTACACCACTCTACAAAATGTTTTAAACAAAATTCTCTTTTGCATGATAAAATAAATTTTATATGCATGATAATTTAAGGTTAAGACTGCCCTCCATAGATTGTTGGGTTGGTAGCTCTTATTAAAGGTCAAGAAGCACATAGTCCATCTCTGAGCCCCCATCTTTACCCATGTCTTAACCCAATTTTGTTCTTCCATATGTGACTATTCGGTATTAATATGAATCAATTTCTGACTTTTCGGTATTGGATGCTTCCGTTTAACTTTCTTGCAAATTATTTAATTCTTGCAAATATATTATACTTTATGATGCTCACCATGTAGCGGAAGTAGCGAGAAGATGACAAGTACACATTTATATTTTATGGACTGCAATTTTATTTCTTTACTTTATAGTATATTTTTACCTGCATTTATTTATTTTATATGCAAAACAAAACCATTTTTTTTCAAAATTAAATAACATTTGTAAAACAGAACAAAAATAACATAACATTACATAATACGACCTTTTAAATTTATGGGAGTCCCTCAGATGAGGTAACCCACAGCTACTAACGAGATCTCCCTAGTTTAAATAAGTTTAATAACTCATTTAGACTAAGTAAATTCAAAAGAAAATAGTGGTATCGAAATGAGGGAACTGTGGGATCCTAATCGGTGTCGCTCTAATCAATTTTAACAACCCCTCATAAATCTTGAATAATAATGAAACTTGTCATTTAAACCTTTTAAATCTTAGACTTTAGGACTGCTATTTCGAAGAGGAGTTTGGAGCTAACTTCAAGGGCAGTATTCTACAACAGCAAGTGGACTACAACAGCAAACTTTCCTTAGAATTAAATAACAAGCCATATGATTTTGAGGTTTTTTGCCTAGTGTAACATAAAACTTCATTTTATTTTTAGGCCTTTGCGCAATCATGTTGTGCAATTTAAGCTTTAACTTGCCTTAGGCTCTAGTGCAGGTGGATTTAGTGTGTTAATTTTACAATTATTTTCAAATATTAAAAAATACACACGACAAATACAATAAAAAAATGTGTAATTAATCCCAACAAAATAACTTCAATTAAAATAGTTTTATCTTTTAATAATCTTTAAACTGCCAAATTCCCTTTAAAAATAACACAAGTATATGTCACTCAAGTAATAAAGGACTCTAATGGAGTCATAGATATTGATCCCACAAAAAAAGTTGGAAATTCCTGTAAGTAAGTTCCTAAAATTATAATGTAAAGTACTATTTTAAAACTACAAAAAGTAAAGTGTGAAATTTAAATATTAAGTAACAGGTGAATGCTAAATAAAATGCAGTTGAAAGACAAAGTTAACTAAACTAAATGCTAAACTTTCAAAGTAAATTTACAAAAATTAAATCTAAGATGTTGTGATGGTAAGTTCAAATTTAAGAAAGCATCCTTCCCCTTTGCAATGAGTATATGGTTTAGGAAGAAATTAAAATCATTTGAATATATATATATATATATATAAACTATTTTGTGCCAAATGGAGCAATCCAATTCATTAACTCTTCCGAGTGTATAAAGAACATTGACTAATCCATAGTTTGGTCTCTAATTCTTTATTTTTTTTCACCCAACTCCATAGATGAAATACTCTCCCATGAAATTAAATGTGATTCTCCCCATGTTGTAGAAATTGTAGCTGTTTCATAACATATGCTTCTCAATACATTTTAACATTTAAATTGGTCAGATTGAAAAGTAAATGAAGATTGGAGTTCAAATCATCACAAATTATTAATATTTAAACTATATAAAATAAAATCAATCCTTCATAAAATTATATCTCAAAGGAGAAGGATAAAGAAGACTACTTAGAATTCATGAGTAGGATACGACAAAACACAGATTTTATTAATAAAAATAAGTTTACAAAACAAAACAAATAAAAGACACAACTTATCTCACAATCCTTCCCAAGCAAACTCCTAGAAGTTCTCTCCAAGTGTTTCTCTCTTTACAAGCACTCTCAATTCTCTCTTAGAAGTGTTATGAAGAAGAAATCTTTCACCTTCCCTCTCCTCTTACAGTCCTTGAGAAAAATCTCCAAGCTCTTGACTTTCTCTCTCCTCTTTAAATCACACCACACACCTCTACTTGACTCCCTCTCTCTCTCTCCTTCAATCCCTTGACTTCCCTCTCTTATATCAAAGGCTGTCTCCCTCTAAAAAGAATTCAAAATACCCCCCCCCCCAAATTCTCTCCAAAAGTCAACTCTTTTGAATTCAAATGACATGTCCATTGATCCAAGAGACAAATCACTTCATAAAAGAACCTTCCAAATTATCTAGATGCATTGAATTACTTAAAGGGGTGTTTAGAACAAGTGTCCCTTTGAAAATTCATCTCGACCGCCTTAATTAGTGCAAAATTCTCTGTGAAACGGTACATCTGGCGCCAATCTGGTGAATCATGTGCAAGTTTGCTAATGACCGTACTGTTCAGGGCTTAAGCACATCTAGCTCCAAGCTGGTGCATCTGGCGCCAATATGGCGCATCATGCGCCAGAATTCAAAATTTTGTTGTTTTGGCTCCAAATTTTGTCATTTTTTCTACTTTAGCTCCAAATGCCTAAAATTGGTATACCTACAAGAAAAATATGAAGATATCCTTCTTTAAAGTCTAATATTACAAAAAATAAGCATAAAATATATACTTAAATTAACATTTTATTTTGATGTATCAAAATCCCCCAAACTTAAATGTTACTTGTCCTCAAGTGCACTTTTACTATATAAAAGCATATGACTTAGGATAGAGACTAACTTATAACTTCCATACTTTAGTTCAATAAATAAAATAGTAAAATTTAAGAAAAATTTTTAATAACTTTGATTCAAATTTTAAGTCTAAGAGCACTTAGTAGTCAATTTTAAGATTTCTGAATCTCTATTTGTTTCAAGAAGAATTCCAATTTATCATCTCAAGGGCATCTAGAACATTCATATAAAAAAGAATTTCAAGTAAACTTTACTAATAATGCTACTAATAATCCAATATATGTTTAAAATATGTAATAAAGCTTTTTCCTTAAGTTGATTCAACTGAAGTCAATTTTTTATTAGCATTTCCTCAAGCTTCTCCTCACTTATTTTTCTTTTCTTTTATTTTTCTTTTTCTCTTTTTTTTATTTAACATCTTTTCAATCCTTTCTTTTCGTTTTCTTTTTTAAGTGAGGATTACTATATCTGGATAGCCTTTAGTAGTTATCAACTTCACTATCCTCTTCTCAAAGTTAAAACTCCTTATCTTTCTTCACTTTATAAATTTATATTAGTTTATGATTTTCATAAAGTCTCATTATTTTTTTCTTACATGAATCTCTAAAATTCTTAATACTTCAAAAATACACTGTCCTTTCCTTTAAATAGAAAAACTTAGCCTTATCTTATCATACCAAATATCTTTAACATTAGAATTGACCTTCATTATTAAAAACTTACCTAAATTTACAATAATATTCATAAACTTAAGTATAGTCATTTAAAGTTTAATCTTAATATTAATTTTTAAAAATATTGTTACTTAAGGACAAATAATATTTAGTTTACTTCTTTATAAAAGAAAATTTTCTTCCCCTCAAACTTAAGTTCTTAAGCATTTTAAAATTATTTTAATACAAAATTCATTTGGTGAAAAAAAATAGCAAATGCATGAAATAAAAACAAACCTGTAGGGGATTTCTGACTATGAAACTGAGCTCTAGTATACTATAGGCATTAACTTTAGAAATACACACAGGCTTTAAAGCATTAAATGAGACATAATATATTCTATGAAATTTGTTGAGATTTTAAAACATAAACAAAAACTGATAATACTAAAAATGAAGAAAAAGTAAAAATCTACTGTTATTATTACAATTTTTAAGTTTACAGCACAAAAATAAAAGTTTTTACTACAAGAGTTTCAAATGCCAACCAAATAAAATCCATACAACATACAAACAAAAAAACAACAGAACAAATAAACTAACTCCAAAAAATATCAATCTTCATCACCTTCCTCATCATCATCATCATCTTCTTCTTCTTCTTCTTCTTCTTCTTCTTCATCATCATGAATAGGAGTATATGGAGTAAAGTTGGGGCAAGTAGGAAATTCCACATTGCATTCACCCCTGAGATACCTCACCATGGAATCCTTAAAAGCAATATCTTGCTGAACTTTCCTCTGTTGATGCTCATCATTATAAACATTTCTTACTCCAATCTTTACAATCTAATTCTAAATATTCACTATATCCAATTGTTGAATCATGAGTTGGTTCATAAAGTTTTCTAATGATGTAGGGTGAGAAGTAGATGCCCCTGCAGCTGATGTAAAGGGTCTATCACCTCTTCCACCCCTTGATTCAACAAATGATTCAACTCTCTAAATCATATGCTTCACAATAGGATTTTGAGGCTATAATCTTTCTTCATTTCTATGGGACTCTACTCTTGATTGGTCACAATAAGTGAAAACCAGGGCAGGGTAACCCAAAAGACAAATTGTAGATCTCTTAGCTATACTCCCTACATGATGAACTATAAGAGCACCAACATTTATTGCTTTCATGTTCTGAATGAAATGGTTCAATACAACTATATCCTTCATTACATCTATAAGATGATGTTAGTAATCTAGTAGAAATAAAATGGTGCCATACCTTTGACTGGCTAGTCAACATAGAAGCGGAGAACTTAACTTTCTTATTTTTTTAATCCTTCATTCTCCTTTTTCATCAGTCAGAAAGGAAATCACTTCATCCAATGATGAATCATTTATCATGAATGCAACATATTCATCATGAAATACATTCTTCAACCCACAAATAACATTGATCCTTTCTGCAGTAAATTCAACTTGCTTACCTATCACGAGAATATGACCATCATCAATTAATCTTAAGTTGGTATAAAAATCCCAAATCATTGGTACAATTGCCATTGCAGTGAAGTAGCAAAAATGCACAATTTTTGGAAAGAATCAACCTCTCGATCTCACTACCCAAGTTAGCAAATGCCCGTTCTTGAATCAATCTTCTTGATTCAATTTGAGTGTTATAATTGTGTTGGACCTTTAAATTAACAAATCTTCTTTCATCAAAATCCTCTATCTTTTCTCTCTTTACTCATGGAGCCATGTGAAATTCTACCAAAATCTAAATAAATTCTAAATAAATTACAAAATCAAAAATCTAACTCCCAGAGTAAGATTATTTGGTAAGAAACTTTTAACCATGAGTTTTCTTCAAACTTTTTCATCAAAATTCCCAATTTTTGGATTTCCATAATATAGGAAAAATCCTTGGTAAAAATTAAAAAATTCTAAATTAATGTGAAGCTCTTACCAAGAGAAGATGAATCTACAATTTTTAGCCTCTAATATCTTCTCTATCACGCTCAATGTGAAGCCCTAGGTCAAGGTCTAGAGGTAGGAGACAACCCAAGAAGTAAAAATGGATTTTACTCTACGATTTCATAGTTTTTTTAGGCAATATGGCATTTTTGGGAATTTTTCACATCATGGGCCAATCTTACGCATCATGCGCCAACTCTCTGTAATTTGGCACATCATGTGTCAATCCGCATCATGCGCCAACTCCTTAATTTTTCTAGATTTCATTTTTTGTGAAAATATGCCCCAAACCACTTTACGTCTACCTCTATTTAATTTAAATGAACCTTAATAAGCAAGATTAAACATTACTCTAACATCCATCTTTCAAAAACAACACAAAGCTCACTTTTATATATAAAATCCACACTATTACAAACTAACATTTATCAAGCCAATGAACATCTAATTTAGTGTTTAAAGCAAACCAAAACATCCTAACACCAAAATATAAACATCAAAATTTCAAACACACACATCAATATAGTTCAACAATAAAATCAAATACAATCCAACACAACAAACAACTAAAATGAACAGTACTAAATAAAACGTTCTGTGCTTAGATTAAGTTCAAACATCTTCTTCACTCTCGTCCTCCTAGATATCTCCCATAGATTGGTAGTGCGCATACAGGTTGTAAAAAGGTCGATAAGGAAACTCATCAGTCGAATCCTCCCCAATCCAAGCATGTTTCTTGAACATACATACCAAGCCATCTTCAATACGACCAGTATGCTCAAAATGTTCTTTATGTCTCAAATCCAAGTGATCCAACAGTTCAGAAATATTCTCCATTGCATGCATAGGATTCTATACCTCTTTTTCAAACTTCATGACCCTTTTCAAAAGTGCATTAGAACTGAAGTAAGGCTGATTAAGTGATGAATTATGGGATCCCTGATCCATCAGTACATTCATATTGTTTTCATCTCCCATTCCAATACAATTGCAACAAACTTCTGGATTCATCAACTTCCAAGGAAGAAGCACTTTTTGCTAACTCTCGTAAGGTATTTGTGATTGACTGCATAGCAAGAAAATAGTGGATAGATGTCCAAGTCCGGTTGCAGACCCATTCACAATCAAACCCAAAACCAATTTCATAATGATTGCTGCAATATCAATAGGTTTTCTAGTTTGAATACAATAATTTAAAATAACACTCGCCTTATTTACCTTACTGATTTTCATAGTAGGCAATAACTTCGATGCAATAAATAAGTGTCATGCCTTAGAAACAGGATTTAATAGTGATGATTAAAAACTTACATTCTCATCATCTCTTTGCATCATCATTTCTAAGGAACCGATAAAGTTCGTTCATATTATCTCTCGTAGGGGTAAAATTCGTATAATGGTAGATAGACACATTTTCAATCATAAACATCTTGTTTATTCTTGAAGGAGTGAATTACACAAACTTGCCTCACACATAGAAAATTTCTTAGTTAATTCCATGTAGATTTGCATAAAACTCTTTCACCACAGGGATGACTATGGCAGTAGCAGTGTAACAAAGCACTTCCCAATGTCTCTGTGTAATAATCTCATCAACTCGAGTATTTGGTGCATTGAATCCTTGATTCACAAACCCCTTTTATTTGATTAACCTCTTCTTCACTGGAACATTATCATGCAACTTCTGTGCATCAAAATTGACAAACATTCTCTTGTTGAAAATCCCAAATCTAGAAAAAGTTTTAGAGTGGGACACCAATGGAATTGAAATCTAATCACCCTCTTCCATTTCCCCCCCTAAAATTGACTTTGGAATAAATTTTTGGGATTTTTAAAGTGAAGAACCAGCCAAAACCACAAAAGAATTGCCTTTTGAAATGATTTAAGTCATTTTGGTCGCTGCAACTCATCATGCGCCAGCTCTCTGGAATTCAGTGCATTATCTATGCAAGGGAAAGCCCCTTTCAGATACTTAAAAATTTTTATCTGATCATGTAGACTTCTTTTCCACTATTTCTACACATTAGAGAGACATTGATCATCAAAACCCCTGGATCAGATTATGGCATCTATAGACTAAAGTTTGGAAAGCTTTAAACCAATGGAATATGAACACTTTTGGTAATATTTTGGCTGAAGTTGAAAAAGCTGAAAGATAAATAATATAGATGGGGGCATTGACGGGTAATGGTCTTGCTGATGAAGATCTACTTTGGGCAGCAAATGAGCAACTTCTGACTGTTGTGGCTAGGCAAGAAGAATTCCTGAAATAAAAGGCTTCAGCTAATAGATTCATGGATGGAGATAGAAATACTAATAACTTACATGCTTGTATTAAGTATAGAAGGAAATGTAATGCTATTCACTCCATTAAGGATGAACAAGGAAGATGGTTAAAGAATCCTCACAATTTTGCAGACAGTGCTGTGAATTGCTGCAAAAATCTTATGCAGAACTCTGAGTACTTCAGACCTCCACTTGACCATGAACTATTTAAAAATGATAAGGAAATCTCTCAGAATATTTATTTGGAGGCATGCCCCACTGAGGAGGAAATTTTGAAGGCACTCTCAAATATAGACAGTGCTAGAACTGTAGGTCTTGATGGTTTCACCTCAGATTTTTACAATAAAGCTTGGTAGGTAATAAAGGGGGACTTGGTTCAGGTAATTCAAAGTTTTTCTAAGGTCATGATTTGCCCAAATATTTCTATGTTAGCACAATTTTATGATGCCTAAATGCTCTTATAAAGATCGGTGGAATAATTTCAAGTCCATCAGTTTGACAAATGTGATCTCGAAATTAATAAGAAAGTTAATGGATAGAAGCTCTAACCCTAGCTACAACAACTGATAAGTCCCAAACAGGCTGCCTTTGTTAAGGGGAGATACATTAGAGATAATGTCCTTCTAACCCAGAGGTTATTAAATGATTTGGATAAACTTTTTAGGGGGGCGGGGTGGAATTTTATCTATAAATTAGATCTAAAATTGGCTTATGAATTAATAGACTAAGAGTTTATTCTGGCCTCTTTGAAGGCTAGGGGTTTCTCATTGGCCTCCTGCCAGATCATTAAAAGATAGCTGATGGGTAATGCTCATTATGTATTTATCAATTAACAAGCTCATGGGTTCTTTAGTGCATCTAGGGGACTAAAACAAGGAGATCCTTTGTCTCTCACTATCTTCATTTTAGCTCTAGACTACTTATCTAGATAGATGGATAGACAATCCCAAAAGAAACAATATGCAAAATACCAGCATAAGTCCACCTTGGATGTAAGTCATATCATCTATGCTGATGATATAATTATTTTTTCCAGGGCTAGTAGAGCTGCCACCAGTCTTTTACATAATTGCCTGCAAGAATTCCAAGCTGTGGCTGAGCTGATATTCAGTAAAGAGAAATGTCAGATTGTCTTCAGCAAGAGGGTTGATATGTCTACCAAACAATGGATTCTCAACCTCATTGGTTTCTCTACTATGGCTATGCCTTTTAAGTATTTGGGGCTTCCTCTACTTAAAGGGAGAACCACACTTACTCACTTTGATGAGGTAGTCAACAAAACTAATTCCACTTTGTAAGGCTGGACTAACTCCTTTCTTTCTAATGGTGGCAGGATAACTTTTTTGAGAAGCATCTTAACCTCATTTCCTTTTTATATATTACAAATGACTGTGATGAAGAAGAGCACTCTACTGTTACTAGAGAGAACTTTCAACAAATTTCTTTGGTCAGGCCGGAGGAAGCAACTACACTGGGCAACTTGGCAGAAAATTGCCAAACCAAAATCTGCTGGGGGACTGGGCTTTAAAGGGCTCCAACAATTACAATTGATGAGTTTATGTAAATTTTGGCTTATGTTTAGATAGCAAAACACCTTATGGTCCAAGTTTATGTGGGCTAAATACTACAAATATTCACATCCAAGTCAGGTTTCCAGAAAGACTCAGGATTCTAGAATTTGGACATACCCCCTGAAGGTAAGAACCGATGCAGAAAATCTATTTATATGGGACATTGGGAAAGGGAAACTTAATTTCTGGCTGGATAGATGGTGTCTAGATAATTTCATTAATCCTCTATTTACGGAGTGTGACTCTACTGTAACTCTTGGTCAGCTGATTTTCTTATCTCTTTTCTTGATCATCCTTCTGTTGAAAGGGTCTCTAAACTACCATTTGATAGATCCCAGGAAGACAAGCTAGTGATTGAAGGCAAGTCCAATTAAAGCATCTCCAAAACTATATATTGCAAACTATATCTATGGGAGAAGGTACCTTGGGGGGATTGCCTCTGGAATAAATATCTCACACCATCCATGTCTTCTTTTGTTGGATAATTTTCCATAAATTGCTACCAATTTATGATATACTGAAACTTAAAGGTTTAAAGGGACCTTCCATTTCTCAGCTGTGCAAGGAGGATGAAGAATCTGTTAGCCACTTTTTCTTTGACTGCAAGTTCTCCCAGGAGGTTTGGAATGCTCTTATATAAAACCTGAAGATTGATACAATGAATCTGGAGTGGAGGAACATTTTTGAAAGTTGGAGGGGCTGGGTAAGTATTAATTGGGGCCTCATACCTTTTATTGTTGCTTGGTTTCTCTAGTCTGCCAGAAATCAAATAATATTTGATGATACCTCAACTGCTTCAAGCAAGGTGGTTGCTAACTACTTAGCTTTCATCGGTAAACTTATTCAATTAAGTTCCCTAACATCCTCAGAATTACTGTTGCTGCTGGTCAAAGGAAATTTTATGTAATTAAGGCCTTTTGGGAAAAACCTCCTTTCCCTATGGTTAAAGTTAACACTGATGGAAGTTACTCTTCTCATGGGGCTGAGATTGGGGGAGTGTTCAAAGACCATAATGGCAGATGTCTACTATTCTATCAGTCCCCAATTTCAGCTGTAGATGCCCAATAATCTAAGGTTGTGGTTATGTACTGGGCTCTCAGATTGGCTCTGATCAATAACTAGAAGAGGTTGCAGGTTGAAGTGAACTCCTCTATTCTATTAGACTATGTTAGAGGGAGTAGTACCCCCCCTTGGCACATTCTTCAGTGGACAAAATAGATCAATTCTAAGTGTGATGAATTAAGAGTCACTTTAAAATTCTTATAAAGAGAAGGTAATAGGCATGTTAATTTTTTAGCAAGGAGGGGAGGGGAATCACATGATGTAATTGTATCCTGCTTACCAACCCCCTCTGTCAATTTTTTACTCCAAGGGGACTTAGTCAAAGCCCCTCACCTTAGAGTTGTAACTTATGTTTGAGCTTAATATAATCCTACTTTTTCTATAGACACACACACACACAAACACATATATATTTCCAAATGAAGGTATAAATGGTCCCATACAATCCAATCCCCATGCATAAAAAATTTCAATTTCTAATTTAAAATTTAGAGGCATTTCTTCTCTTTTTGAAATATTACCAACTCTTTGACACCAATCACTTATTTTCATATATATATATATATATATATATATATATATATATATATATATATATATATATATATATATATATATATATATATATGTGTGTGTGTGTGTGTGTGTGTGTGTGTGTGTGTGTGTGTGTGTGTGTGTGTGTGTGTGTTAACATCTCTAAATAGAGTTGGCAAATAAATCCAGATTGTAAAATTTTTTGATCAATTTTATCATTCCCAAAATGTCATT
Source organism: Phalaenopsis aphrodite (assembly GCA_003013225.1). NCBI lineage: Eukaryota > Viridiplantae > Streptophyta > Magnoliopsida > Asparagales > Orchidaceae > Phalaenopsis > Phalaenopsis aphrodite. The sequence continues at coordinate 313,845 of NEWO01000695.1, read as the reverse complement.
CAAATTCAGAATTATGACATTTCTGAATAATTTCCTGAATGTCTTTGTAAGGCATATATCATCTCATTACTAAATCTTTGCATTGTTTATATAAACATGGGTCATTCCAAAAATAAGACTTTGGATCATGAATGAATTTGTATTCCTATTATTTTGTTAATCTATATGGTAAAATACCACTGATAATATAATTTACAATATTAGCATACCAAGGTATTTCCCATCCTTTCACAGTATAAAGTTGTTCATCTGGAAAAGTTTCATTAATGTATTTTTTCATGTCAAGTATTTCATCTTGTTCTAGCCTAGATAGATGATCAGCAATTTGATTATCAATCCCTTTCCTAGCAACTATTACAAAATCAAACTCTTGCATCAGAAGTATCCATCTAATTAATCTTTGTTTTACATCCTTCTTTTGCATCAAATATTTAATAGCCAAATGGTCAGTATGCACAACACATTTAGCTTTGATTAAATATGACCTAAACTTATCAGAAGCATATACAATGACTAATAACTCTCTTTCATTGGTAGTGTAGTTAATCTCATCATCATTAAGAGTCTTACTAGCATAATATATAACTTTAAAAATCTTATCATATATCTACCTTAATACAGCTCCAATTGCATCATCACTAGCATCACATTAACTCAAAAGGATTCTCTCAATCAGGTGAAACAATTAAAGGAGCAGGACCAATTTTTTTTTTTAAGTTTCAAAGGCTTTAAAACAATCTTGGTTGAAATCAAATTTTATATCTTTTTCCAGAAGTTGACATAAAGGTTTAGTAATTTTTTATTAATCTTTAATATATCTTTTGTAAAGTCCAGCATGTCCTAAAAAGCTCCTAACTCCTCTTAGATTAGTAGGCAGATGTAAGTTTAATATAACTTGAATTTTTGCAAGATCTACTTCCATGTCATTTTTTGAAATTTTATGCCCAAGCACAATTCCTCCTGCAACAATAAATTGACATTTCTCCCAGTTCAATATGAGATTAGTCTTTTCACATCATTCAAGAACTTTCTATAAATAATTTAGACATATTTCAAATGAAGTTCCAAACATAGAAAAATTATCCATAAATACCTCAATCCCTTTTTTAATTAAATCATTGAAAATTGACATCATACTTCTTTGAAATATTAGAGGTGCATTAATTAATCCAGAGATCATTCTCCATAAAGCAAAATTTCCATATGGACTAGTAAATGTTGTTTTCTCTTGATCCTCTAGAGCTTAGGTATTTGATGATAACCGGTATATCCATCTAGAAAACAAAAATATCTATGCCCATCCAGCCTATCCAGCATGTGGTCCAAAAAGGGTAAAGGAAAATGATCCTTCCTAGTGGCAGAGTTTAACTTTCTATAGTCTATGCAGATTCACCATTTAGTGACTTGTCTTGTTGGTATTAATTCAATATTCTCATTCATCACTACAGTCACTCCTTTCTTTTGAACATAGAGAATTGGACTTACCAAAGCGCTATCTGAAATAAGATATATTATTCCAGCATCTAACCAGTTTAAAATTTCTTTCTTAACAACTTCTTTCATTATTGGATTTAATCTCCTTTGGGGATCAGCTCTTGGTTCATGTTGATCTTCCAATCAAATTCTATGTATACAAACTTAAAAATTGATTCCTTTAATATTAGCTAATGTCCATCCAAAAGCTTTTTTATACCTTATCAAAGTTTTGAACAACTTTTTTATTCCTTTAATATTAGAATAAGAGAACATATCTATACGGTTAATCAAGTCTTAAATTGAGTCTAAAAGCATGGATAATTAAAATAGTTCTGGTTTAAAGGGAGAGTTCAATAACTTTGCCCAAGAGGGGTGGCCTCAATTGGGTGCTTCCAAATGCTTGAGTTGAGTCCAGAGAGCTCCTAGATGAAGCCTTGGGCCATGGTGAATTACTTAGGTACGATTTTAACCAAGGCTGATTTTGTGTGTTGATCAAAGTCTATGCTAGGGTGGCTTGGTGATGTGGCTTTTATGGGAGATCTTCTTCTTTCGCTCTGGGGATAGTGTAGGTGCAATTAAGTTGATTTTTGTACACTGTGGAGCTATGCGGAATTATGTCCTGGTTTCAGCGTGATTTTGTGCTCCAAAATTGAGCTCAGACAATGGATTTTAGTGTTGTAAGATGGCTGTATTAAACTCAGGGGGTCCTAAAGAAGCTTTGGGAACAAATTTCCAGTGTCTCCCTAAGGAATTTCCTCAACTCCTCCCTTTGGTCGTGGGTGGTGAGTTTAAATAGAAGGGGCCATGGTGGCTCTCAGACCAAGCTGAGGTGGCTGGAATGTTGATGACCAATTAGATTGGTACCTCTTGAATGGGCTTAATTTTGAGTTTTTTCTTAAGTGAGGCTCTGGTATTTGGGTTTTCCGGCAGCGAAGGTGGCTGGCCGGCCAGGCTCAGGTCATTATCCCTCTGGGTGATCAGTGGTGGGCTATGTGCAACTAATTGGCTTTATGCATGGGTAAGGCTGATTAATTGAAGTGGAAAGGCCTTTAGGCTAGGTTGGGTCAACCATAGGTCTAGCCCCATTGGAATGAGCTTGGGTGGCTTCCCATGGCTGACCAAGCTCAGGTGGATCAGCTGAAGTGGTGTGGAGAAGTCCCTATCCATTGGATTTGGCTAAACATGGTTAAAGTCTATCATTAAGTGGGTTAAAACCTTTTTAATGGAGCTTTTAAGTGGCTCTTCCTTTTGCCATTAATATCTTTGTGAGGTGGCAAAAGGCTCATATAGCTTACCTATGGCTTGGGGATGGCCTCATGACTTATCCTTGGCTTGTCCATTTGCATGAAAAAGGATTTTTGGATTTGTAGGGTAATTTTGTGGAGTTTTTTTTAGGATTGATTTGTGAGGTATTTTTGTGGTGTGGAGAAGTCCCTTCCACTTCTTTTTGAACTCTGTTTTTTTATTCTTTTCCACTTTTAAGTTAAATAGCCTTAATTTTCTCTTTGTTCTGATCTTCAAGATTTACTTCAACATTACTAAACAATGTTTCTGGAGGTCTATTGCTAAGTGCGATAGCAATACAACCCAATTAATTTTTTATATTTCTAATTGCAGCTCCTTAACTTTATAATTGACTCCCCATTTACAATATCAATTCTTTCAATGACAATTTTTTTACTCTATAAATTATTAAATCTGAAAGGTAATAAGGTTTATAAGATGGATTTCCTTGATTGTTGGAGTTTTGCAATGGGTTTGCAGTGTTGTTTCCTCATTGCGGATTTGCAGCATTAGAATTACTATTACTCCAACTAAAATTTAGATGATTCTTCTAACCGGGATTATAATAATTGACATAAGGATTATTAGAATGATTATTTATTGCATTTAGGGTCTCATAAGAAGATTGAGATTATATTATTTGTCTCAATGAGTTTTTTCTGAAGCACAGGTGACGTCTGAGAATAATTCATTGCATATTGACCTTTTTTCTTCAATATAGTAGCTATTTGTGCAGCTAACATAGATATTGCATCAGAATCATGAATACTGGCTACCCTTTTTGGATTTACCCTTTCAGAGGGCCTTTGAAAATTATTAGTAGCCATCTCTTCAATTAAAGAATATGTTTCATCGAATGTTTTTGATATTAATGATACATGAACAACATCGTCAATTATAGATCTAAAAGATCCAACCAATCTATTATAAAAAGTTTAAATTATCAACCAATTTGGCAACGCATGGTGTGGACACTTTCTAAGAAGATCTTTAAATCTTTTCCAGGCTTCATAAATTGATTCCCCTTAAACTGACAAAAAGATGTAATATTATTTATAAGCTTAACAGTTTTTGAATGTGAGAAATATTTAGATAAAAATTTTAGTGATAAATCTCCCCAAGTTCTAATGTATCCAGGTGCTAATGAGTTTAACCACATCTTAGCTTTATGCCTTGTGAAAAAGAAAAAAGTCTAAGTCTGACAGCATCATTTGACACTCCATCATATTTTAATTTAGCACACAATTCTAGAAAACTAGCATGGTGTAAATTATGATCTTCAGTTCGTGTTCCCCCAAACTATTTGTTTTGAACCATTTGGATAATAAAATGTTTAAGCTCAAATGAATTGATAGGTACATAGCTTTTTGTATACTTAAATGAATCTCACGTGTTGTAGGATTAACATAATCTCTTAAAGGTCTCTGATGATGTTTATTTTCATTTCCAACAGTATTCAAATTGCAGGCCAATTTGCAAATATGGTCCATCTCTTCTTATTATTTTTGAATTTTCTTATTGTTCTTTCAAACTCAGAATCGTAAGGTACTAAACTTTTAGATCTTACGCTATGCATAAAAAAGTACAACAAGTAATTTAAAAATAAGAAAACACACTTAAATAAGAAAATATTCAAAATAAACTATAAACACTCCCTTTTTTATTTTTTTAAAATAAGAATACTATAAATTATAAAATAACTGACTACTACTTTCCGTTCGATCCCCGACAACGGTGCCAAAAACTTGAAGAGAGTGGATTTAGTGTGTTATTTTTACAAATATTTTTCAATATTATATAATACACACAATAAATACAATAACAAAATGTGTAATTAATCCAAAAAAAATAACTTCAATTAAAATAGTTTTATCTTTTAATAATTTTTAAACTGTCAAATCCCCTTTAAAAATAACGTAAGTATGCGTATCGATCAACTAATAAATGAGTATAATGGAGTCCTAGATATCGATCCCAAAGGGAAGTTGGAATGCTTGTAAATAAGCTCTTAAAATTATAATGTAAACTACTATTTTAAAACAACAAAAAGTAAATTGCAAAGTTTGAATATTAAGTAACAGTTGAATGCTAAATAAAATGTAGTTGAAATACAAAGGTAACTAAACTAAATGCTAAACTTTCAAAAGTAATTTTACAAAAATTAAATCTAACATGTTGTGTTGGAAAGTTCAAATTTAAGAAAGCATCATTTCCCTTTGCAATGAGTATATGATTTGTGAAGAAAATAAAATCATTTGTAAATATATATAAAAATTGTTCAGTACGCTCTTTCGAGTGTATAAAAAATATTGACTAATCCAAAGTTTGGTCCCTAATTCCGTGGTTAGGCTGGGAGGATATTGGCTGCCACTTCAGCCCTGAGGGCTAACAATCTCGTGTCAGTTTCTAATCAACTGGACAAATTTATGGATCTTAATCTGTCACCTAAAAATCTCCAATTCTACATCCAAAAAAGTATTATTCCCTATTTATTTGCACCCAATTTCATGGATAAAATACTCTCCCATGAAATCAAATGTGATTTTCCTCATGTTGTAGAAATTATAGCCCTTTTAGAATATATGCTTCTCAACATATTTTAACATTTCAATTGGTCAGATCGAAAAGTAAATGAAAATCAGAGTTCAAATCATCACAATATATTGACACTTAAAATCATATAAAATAAATCAATTCTTCATCAAACCATATCTCAGAGTAGGGAGAAGGATAAAAAAGACTACTCAGAATTCATGAGAAGGATACGACAAAACACGGATTTCATTAATAAAAATAAGTTTGCAAAACAAAAGAAATAAAAGACATAACTTATCTCACAATCCTTCCCAAGAAAACTCCTAGAAGTTCTCTTCAAGCCTTTCTCTCTCTACAAGCACTCTCAGTTCTCTCTTAGAAGTGTAATGAAGAACTCTCTCACCTTCCCTCTCCCCTTACAATCCTCGAAGAAAATCTCCAAGCCCTTGACTTTCTCTCTCTCTCTATCTCACGACACACACCTATAATCGCCTCGCTCTCTCTCTCCTTTAATCCCTAGACTTCCCTCGCTTTTATCAAAGGTTGCCTCCCTCTGAAAAGAATTCAAAATTTTCCCCCTAAAATTCTCTCCAAAAGTCAACTCTTTTAAATTCAAATGAAATGTCCACTGATCTAAGAGACATATTCCTTCATAAAAGACCTTCCAAAGTGTCTAAATTAATTGAATTACTCCAAGGGCTGTTTAGATCAAGTGTCCCTTTGAAAATTCATGCAAATTTTTTCTCGAACAGCCTTAATCCACAAAAAGTCATCCTTGGCGCATCATGCACCAGCTCTCTATCAAATGGCGCATCTATCGCCAATATGGTGAATCATGCACCAGTTTGCTGAAGACCGCGTTGTTCTAGGCTTTGCCACATCTGACACCGATCTAGCACATCTAGCGCCGATCTAGCACATCTGGCGCTGATTTGGAGCATCTGGCGCATCATGCGCCAGAATTCGAAACTTCACAGTTTTGGCTTCAAATTTCGTCATTTTTGCTACTTTGCTCCAAATGCCTAAAATTGATATATCTGCAACAAAAACATGAAGATATCCTTCTTTAAAGTGCAATATCAAAAAAAATAAGCATAAATATATACATAAAATAACATATTATTTTAGTGTATCAAGCTCTGAGGTTGTTGTTTGTTAAGACATAAATTCTCCTATCTTCTAGGCTATTTGTATGATTCTATCATGCAAATGTAAGCCCTAATTAATAATAATTGGCAGGATGAAACATTCAATAATTTTCTTCTCAAATTTAAAGTCAAACCATAGGGTAGCTTGGGAAGTCATTGAGGTTCTCCTCAGGACCTGTGACAACCCCTAGTTTTCTCCCTTTGGATTCCATAATAATGTTCCAAATTTGAGCATTTTCCATTTGAAACTCCTTTTTCCGATCTTGGAAAGTCCTATCCTTTGAGATTCTTGAAGACAACATTTCCTAAACTTTGTGAACAGGAACACATTTTAAACTTTATAAAGGAATTGCTGAATGCTAACAAGTTCAAAATATTGAGATAAGTGTTGTCATCTCCCATGACTCATTCAACTTGACTCACAAACATAGACACACAAACTCCAATACATAGACTCACAAATTCATAAACAAACAACAATTGAGGTTAATT
>NEWO01000695.1:286744-305570 GCA_003013225.1 Phalaenopsis aphrodite | reverse complement strand
CCTTTAGGATAAATGATAGATCAATCAATTAATTGAAGGGTTACAGTAGTGGGAGAAATATTAGCTAAACCTAACCTTTTAAATATGTATAGAGGCATAACATTAATGCTCGATCCTAAATCGCATAAAGCTTTTCCACATAATCTTTCTCCAAATACACAAGGAATTGTTAAGCTAGAAGGATCTTTATGTTTTTTAGGAAGCTTTTTCTGAAATATAGCGCTACACTCCTCACTTAGTGCAACTTACTCGTAATCCCCAAATTTCCTTTTCTTGTTTAATATCTCCTTCATAAATTTTGCATATCTTGACATCTGTTTCAAATCTTTAGCGAAAGGAGTATTTATCGTTAACTTCTTAAGTAGTTCCATGAACTTTGAAAATTGTTTATCCAACTCATACTGTCTAAGTCTTTGAGGAAATGTAGGTAGTGGTCTTTTTAAATTGATTTTAGTTGGAGATATTAATTTTTCCATATCCTTAGAAACATGTTCTTTAGTTCTTTTAGTTTCCTTTATTTTTCTCACAACTTCTTTCTCTTTTCTAACCACACCCTCTATCTCTCTTCCATTTCTTAATTGGACAGCATCTAGTTGTTCATCATAGTTCTCTTTAGGGTTGATCTCAGTGTTGCTAGGAAGTGTTCCTTGGGTGTATTGCTAAGTGAATGAACAATTTGTCTCAGTTCATTATCTATGTTTCTAATCGCAGCATTTTGACTTTGCAACTGGTTTCCCTTTTGCAATACCACTTCTTCTATAGACATCTTATCCTCAAATTATTGATCATTATTAGAGTTTAGTGGATATGAAGGTCTATAGCTTGTGTTCCTCTGATTATTCCAACTTCCATTAAGATTAGTATGATTATTTTCCCATTATTGGTTTCCACCATCAGTAATATGATACCAGTTATAATTAGGATGGTTCTTCCAACCTGAGTTGTAAAAGTTAGAATACGGGTTGTTTATGGCATTTAAAGTCTCATCTGACAAGTTAAAATCAATCATATGCCCTAATGAAATTTCCTCACTTACTGGAGCAAATTGATGTTGGTTCATTCCAAATTGGTCCAACTTCCTTGATATTGTAGGAACCTGAGATGCAAGAATTGCAATCACATCTGTATCATGAACTCTGGCTACATTTTTAGGATTTACCTTATAGAGGGCCATTGAAATTCATTTGTATCCATTTCTTTAATTGACACATATGCTTCATCAAATTGTTTTGACATTAATAATTCACCAGCGACAACATCAATTATAGACTTAAGGGATCCTACTAACCAATTATAAAAAGTTGGAATGATTAACCAATCAGGAAGAGCATGGTGTGGACACTTTCTTAAGAGTTCCTTAAATCTTTCCCAGGCTTCGTATATTGCTTCCCCTTCATACTGACAAAATGAGATAATATCGTTTCTAAGTTTAGTAGTCCTTGAAGGTGGAAAATACTTAGCTAAGAATTTCTGAGTTAACTCCTCCAAATTTTTAATAGAGTCATGTGTTAATGAGTATAACCATAATTTAGCCTTATACCTTAGTGAGAAAAGAAAAGGCCTTTGTCTAACAACATCGTCTGACATGCCGTTATAATGAAATGTAGCACAAAGTTCTAGAAAGCTTGATAAGTGTAAATATGGATCCTCTGAATGAGTTCCCCCAAACTGGTTGTTCTGCACTAGCTGGATAATCGCTAGATTAATTTCAAATGAGCCAACTTCTACGATACGGGCTTATATACTTGAGTAAATTTCATCTGTCGTAAGACTTACATAATCCTTCATTGATTCATGATGATTTTTAAAGCTATTATTTTGAATGTTTTCCATTTCCATCTTTAGGTTTTCAAGTCCTTTCTATTTTTTGATTTTTTTCTTATTTTCTAACTCAGGATCATAAGGTACAAGTCTTACAGATCTTTTGTTTTGCATACGCAACACAACAAACAATGCATTAACAATTAAATAAATAAAACAAAAAATATATTCAACACAATAAAACATGTTCACAAACACCTTATTTTTCTCACAAACAGATTTTTCACACCACTTTTTCATACAAAAGACACTTTTCACACAAAAATAGTTTTTATGACAATACACTTTTTCAAATATAAGCCTAATTACTTCAAATAAAATTCTTCTAAAAGTCAAGATCAACTGTTGTGATCTCTGACAACGGTGCCAAAAACTTGATCCCTATATTTTGTATATGTAAGGATTTATGAAGTTGACACCAGTACTTGAAGATTTTAATTTTCGGTAATGGCACCAAAAACTTGATCCCAAACATGATCCAAAGTAAAATAAGATTTCAATTATATTTGTAGGGATTCTAAGCAAGTATACATATCGTTATCAAGTAATATAGGGCTTTCTGATTGAGCCCCGAACATCGATCCCACGGAGATGGAGGTTAATCACAACGGCTTTCAAGAGGAGTTCTAGTTTAGAATAACATGCCCTAGCTTGGAAGGTTGGTAAAGTTTTGGTTTTGATTATATCTTATAATTATCACTACAATTCTACTTTTACTTCTAAACTAAAATACTTAGTGAAAATCAGAAAGTGGGGTTTAATATATTAAAAGTACTCTTCATCATGCAATGAAATTAGTGACATGAATAAAAGTAAAACAAGTAGCGAGAGAGATAGTGAAAAATAGGAGCAATTATATCATTTACCCTTACTATAGATGCTATAAAGAATATTGGTTAATCTAAAGTTTGAATAGTTCTAAAGACGGGCTAGGCAAGGAAGATACTAGCTCTCACTCTAGAGTTCCCTCTTATCCCTCCATCTGGAGGCTAACATCTCGCATCAAAACCTAAAATAATAGACCGAATTAGGGGGCTTTAGCCTGTCACTCTAAATTCCTCTAGTTCTACACCCATTAAATATTATTTCCCTATTTATTTACACTCAACCATATGAACTACATTCTCATCCATACAATCTCATGTGATTCTACCACAGTTGATTGAGACAATACCATCCCGGATCTTACATGTTCTCACAACAGATTTTAACATGCAAGTTGATCAAGTTTACATGTAAATAAAGAACAAAGTAAAATCATCACTATATATTCTCACTCTACTCAATTCTATATACTACACATGCAGACTAATTCATTATAAGAAGAAAGAGTAAAGAAAACTACTCGCTACACATGGAGAAACAACACGAACTTTCCATTGCATAAGTCTTTGAAACCATACAAACAAAGTACTAATATGAAACAAAAATACAATGAAAATTCTTATCTCTGATGGAAATCGAACTCTCCTTGTATATCAAAAGCAATCTCCTTACAATCCTCTACAAGAATAAAGTGAAAAGAAAAGAAGAAATTCTCACACTCTCTCTTTCTCTCTCACCTTGCCGCCCCACTTGGGGCTCACGCCCAAGCCTTCTTCCTCTTCTTCAAGTCTTATTCTCCTCTTCTCACTGATTCGAGAGTCCAAGAGATTCATTATAATTTTTAAACCTTATTTATAGTTTCCCAAGAGTTTCTTAAGTGTCTCTTCAAAACTGTTCAGATTCAATGAATCTTCCAAATAGTGCTTGAAGTGCCTCTTCAAAACTCCTAACATCCCCAAATCCTTCTAGAAACTCCATTTTATCAATTCCAACAAATTCTCCAACAAATGCATGACCGCGTCAAAAATCATCCAAATCTGACGTATATTGAAGAAGTTATGCTAAAAACCGTCATTGGCGCCTAAGCGCAGATTATGGGGCGCATATGCGGCCCCCTCTCTATCTTGTGGCACCTAAGCACCATTTTTGGTGCTTAAGCACCAAACACAGGTACTTAAGTGTCTGGTTTAGGTCCCCATAGCTCCGGTGTGCCCCGATTTGACCCTATTTGCTCTGGTTTGCTCCGTTTTGGTCCATTTATGTTCCTTCTGCTCCAATCACTCCAAATTCTTCAATTTGATGTATCTACAGCCAAAAATACAATAAAACACACTTTTAAATTGCAATATCATCATAAAATATAACATGAAAAATAGTACATTTTTAGGCGTATCAAAATCCCCCAAACTTAAACATTACTTGTCCTCAAGTAATATTACATTTTTAAAATAATTTATGTAGATTAGAGTTAATGGGTCATCCTTTAGAATTGCTAAAAATTTTTTATAAAAAGGTGATAGTTCAAATTAGAAGAACTTCTAGTGAATCAGACTTGCCAAGGGTCTAAAATGTTTATCATCAAACTTGAAAATTTGTTTTCCCATCTAATTCAGAAATATATGCAGATTTTTCAAACTTTAGATTCTATGAACTTTACTTTCTAGACTTAAGAACTCCCTTAAAAATAATTTTTACTAATATAAGTCCAAAAAGCAAGCTTAGGATTATTCTAATTTCTTTTACTCTAGAGGACTCAATTGAAACCAATTTTTTATTAGGACATCTCCTCAAGCTTCTCCTCCCTTTTTTTAATTTGCATTTTCTTTTTCATTTTTAGGATCTTTTGATCCATTTATTTTTTTTATCTTTTTTTTTATATGTGAGAATAACTATATCTAGAGAAGTCCTTAAATGATTTTGAATTCCACTATCCTTCTCTAAAGTTGAAACTTATTACTTTCCTTCACTTGCAAAGATGTATACATATTTTTTAAAAATACTTTCTAAGAGAGCCTTGAATGTTTGAAAGTAAAATTTCTAAAAATCCTTAGTTTCTAAAAAAATACAATTTTCCCTACTAAAGATAGTTATTCATTTTCCCAAGCTCTCCAATAAATATCCTTATCTCTAGGTTCACCCTTTTCACCAAAAATATCAACTAAATTTTCCTTCTACATTTTTATACTTAAAATTCTAACATCCTTAAGGTGACTCCACATAACAATAATCATTAGAAATAAAATACAAATTTATTTGTAATACTTTTGCAAAAAATTAAGCTTTAAATTTGAAACATTTTTCTTTTCCCTCCAAACTTAAGCTCAAACATGTGTAACAATGAAGTACAAAAAATATGCGGCATGGAAAGATCACTTTTACAATTTACTACACATCCTAAAAAAATATAAAAAAGTAACACATGGTAGACTATTGCAGTAGAAAGTAAATCTAGCTTAAACATGCTTGACATAATACTATAAAGGAATTTTAAATAGTTGAACAGCTACAAACTGAAGATTAAACAGGAACACATTTTAAACTTTATAAAGGAAATGCTGAATGCTAACATGTTCAAAATATTGAGATAAGTTTTGTCATCTTCTATGACTCATTCAACTTGACTCACAAACATAGACACATAAACTCCAAAACATAGACTCAAAAATTCATAAACAAACAACAACTGAGGTTAATTTGATCCCCCTTCTACTCACATTTCCCCTCCTTACTTTCAATTTCTAACAAAAAAACTACACTAATAATGTTGGTGTATTCTTAAAATTTTTATGGTTTCAATCCATGGACCAGAATTTCCTCATAAGTTGTTAATTTCAGGGTTAATCTAAGTTTAAGTTATACACACTCTGGTAAATAAAAGTAGAGCAGTTCATCCATATGTTATTTACTAAGTAAGTTCATGACCTTAATCAGTGAATACAAAGTCAGATAAAGGGAAGTAATATAGTTAAAATATACTGTTCCAAGTCCAAACTCTGCATGCTTCAAGGTAATGCTCAACTCTAGTTAAGAACTAAGTCGTAACAGACTCGTCAATATGCTACTACCATAAATGATATACTAATCTAGTCATGATGAAGGAATTACCTCACAACATTAATCTAATCCACTCTTACATATCAAACACGAATCAAAGTTCAATATCTTACTAATATCCAATCAAACATAACAACAATCACACTAAACAGATAACAAAGATAACCATGGGTTGCCTCCCACGAAGCGCTTGGTCTAACATCGATGACTCGATCTATCCAATGTTTACTATGGTTGCCCTGCATCAGAATCTCATTCATTTTTTTCTGTATACCATGGAATATGCTATCCAGTGTTTTTGAATAACTCTTTCTTAGGAGATCTTTTACTGATTTCATCATTCAATTCAGGTCCTTCTTGTGATTGAGTTGAGTATGAAGATATAAATATTGGTTGTGTTGATGAATTCTTTAGATAGGTAGGCTTTAAAATTGTATGGGGGTACATTCATCTGAAGTTCATGAGATTTTTCAACAGATGGAATTAAAAGTTTAATATTTTCAGTAACGTCCATCATTTTGCACCCCTCCTGAACATACATACAGTTTTCTTTAAACAACATTTTCAACTCATCATGAAAGTCCATTTTGATCTCATCTGTTAACTTACTCTCAAAACCTTATTGTAAATGGTATTTAGTTAGAAAATCAATCTCATCAACCCAAAACCAATCATTGCCTTTTCTCTCAGCCGAATACTTCATAGCCTTTAAAACATTGAAAGCCATTTCATGGTCACTAATATTCATAGTTAACTCTCTTTTTTGCACATCTATCATAGCTTGTCCAGTAACAAAGAAAGGTCTCCCCAAAATAATTGGATTTTCTTTATCTTCCTCAATATCTAATACAATAAAGTCCATAGGAAAGATAAATTTATCCACTTTAACAAGTATATCTTCTATAACGCCTTTGGGATAAATGATAGATCGATCAGTTAATTGAAGGGTTACAGTAGTGGGAGAAATATCGGCTAAACCTGACCATTTAAATACTGATAGAGGCATCACATTAATGTTTGATCCTAAATCACATAAAGCTTTTCCACATAATCTTTCTCCAAATACACAAGGAATTGTTTAGCTAGAAGGATCTTTAAGTTTTTTAGGAAGTTTTTTCTGAAATATAGCGGTGCAATCCTCACTTAGTGCAACTGTCTCGTAATCCAAAAATTTCCTTTTCTTGTTTAATATCTCCTTTTTAAAATTTTTTATATCTTGGCATCTGTTCCAAAGCTTCAGTGAAAGGAATATTTATTGTTAACTTCTTAAGTAGTTTGATGAACTTTTAAAATTGTTTATCCAACTCATATTGTCTAAGTCTTTGAGGAAATGGAGGTGGTGGTCTTTCTAAATTGATTTAAGTTGGAGATATTAATTTTTCTAGATCCTTAGAAACATGTTCTTTAGGTCTTTTAGTTTCCTTTATTTTTCTCACAACTTCTTTCTCTTTTCTAACTACACCCTCTATCTCTCTTCCACTTCTTAATTGGACAACGTCTATTTGTTCATCATAGTTTTCTTTAGGGTTGATCTCAGTGTTGATAGGAAGTTTTCCTTGGGGAGTATTGCTAAGTGAATTAACAATTTGTCTCTGTTAATTCTCTATGTTTCTAATCGCAGCATTTTGACTTTGCAACTGAGTTCCCATTGTAATACCACTTCTTCTATAGACATCTTATCCTCAAATTATTGATCATTATTAGAGTTCAGTAGATATGAAGGTTTATAGTTTGTATTCCTCTAATTATTCCAACTTCCATTAAGATTTGTATGATTATTTTCCCATTGTTGATTTCCACCATCAGTAATATGATACCAGTTATAATTAGGATGGTTCTTCTAACTTGAGTTGTAAAAGTCAGAATATGGGTTGTTTATGGTATTTAAAGTCTCATCTGATAAGTTAGAATCAATCATATGCCCTAATGAACTTTCTTCACTTACTGGAGTAAATTGAGGTTGGTTCACTCCAAATTGGTCCAACTTCCTTGATATTTTAGCAGCCTGAGATGCAAGAATTACAATCGCATCTGTATCATGACCTCTAGCTACATTTTTAGGATTTACCCTTGCAGAGGGCAATTGAAATTCATTTGTATCCATTTCTTCAATTAACACATATGCTTCATCAAATGGTTTTCACATTAATAATCCACCTGTGGCAACATCAATTATAGACTTAAGGGATCCTACTAACCTATTGTAAAAAGTTTGAATGATTAAACAATCAGACAGAGCATAGTGTGGACACTTTCTTAAGAGTTGCTTAAATCTTTCCCAGGCTTCGTATTTTGATTCCCCTTCGTACTGACAAAATGAGATAATATCGTTTCTAAGTTTAGTAGCCCTTCAAGGTGGAAAATACTTAGCTAGGAATTTTTGAGTTAACTCCTCCCAATTTTTAATAGAGCCATGTATTAATGAGTATAACCACAATTTAGCCTTATCCCGTAGTGAGAAAGGAAAAAACCTTAGTCTAACAGCATCGTCTAACATGCCGTTATAATGAAATGTAGCACAAAGCTTTAGAAAACTTGATAAGTGTAAATATGGATCCTCCGAATGAGTTCCCCCAAACTGGTTGTTCAGCACTAGTTGGCAAATCGCTAGATTAATTTCAAATGAGCGAGCTTCTACAACATGGGCTTGTATACTTGAGTGAATTTCATCTATCATAGGACATACATAATCTCTCAATGATTCATGAAGATTTTTCAAGTTATTATTTTGAATGTTTTCCATTTCCATCTTTATTTTTTCAAGTCCTTTCTATTCTTTGAATTTTTTCTTATTTTCTATCTCAGGATCATAAGGAATAAGTCTTACAGATCCTTTATTTCGCATATGCAACACAACAAACAATGCTTTAACAATTCAATAAATAAAACAAAAATATATTCAACAAAATAAAACATTTTCACAAACACCTTGTTTTTCTCACAAACAGATTTTTCACACCACTTTTTCAAACAAAAGACACTTTTCACACAAAAACAATTTTTTATGAAAATACACTTTTTCAAGTCTAAGCCTAATTACTTCAACTAAAATTCTTCTAAAAGTCAAGATCAATTGTTGTGATCCCAGGAAATGGCACCAAACACTTGATCCTGATATTTTGTATATGTAAGGATTTATGAAGTTGACACCACTACTTGAAGATTTTAATCCTCGGTAATGGCACAAAAAATTTGATTCCAAGTACAGTAGGATTTCAATTATATTTGTTGAGATTCTACGCAATTATACGTACCATTATCAAATAATATAGGGCTTTTTGATTGAGCCCCGAATATCGATCCCACAGAGATCGAGGTTAATCACAGCGGCTTTCAAGAGAAGTTCTAGTTTAGAATAACACGCCCTAGCTTGGAAGGTTGATAAAGTTTTGGTTTTAATTATATCCTATAAATATCACTACAATTCTACTCCTAAACTAAAATACTTAGTGAAAATTAGAAAGTGGGATTTAATATATCAAAAGTACTCTTCCTCATGCAATGAAATTAGTGACATGTGTAAAAGTAAATCAAGTTGCGAGAGGATTGTGTCAAATAGGAACAATTATATTCTTTACCCTTACTAGAGATGCTATAAAGAATATTAGTTAATCTAAAAGTTTGAATAGTTCTAAAGACATGTTAGGCAGGGAAGATACTAGCTCTCACTCTAGAGTTCCCTCTTATACCTCCACCATGAGGCTAACATATCGCGTCAAAACCTAAAACAATATACCAAATTAAGGGGCTTTAGCCTGTCACTCTAAAGTCCTCTAATTTTACACCCATTAAAGAATATTTCCCTATTTATTTTCACTCAACCATATGAACTACATTCTCATTCATACAATCTCATGTGATTCTACCACAGTTGATTGAGACAATACCATCCCAGATCTTAAATGTTCTCACAACAGATTTTAACATGCAAGTTGATCAAGTTTACATGTAAATAAAGAACAAAGTAAAATCATCACAATATATTCTCACTCTACTCAATTTTGTGTACTACACAAGCATACTAATTCATTATAAGAAGAAAGAGTAAAGAAAACTACTCACTACAAATGGAGAAACGACAAGAACTTTTCATTGCACAAGTCATTGAAACCCTACAAACAAAGTACTAAATTCAAATCAAAATACAATAAAAATACTTATATCTGATGGAAATCAAACTCTCCTTGTACAGCAAAAGCAATCTCCTTACAATCCTCTTCAGGACAAAGTGAAAATAAGAAGAAATTCTCACACTCTCTCTTTCTCTCTCACCTTGTCGCCCCACTTGGGGCTCACGCCCAAGCCTTCTTCCTCTTCTCCAAGTCTTATTCTCCTATTCTTACTGATTCAAGAGTCCAAGAGCTTCAAGAAAGTTTTTAAAAATATTTACAATCCTTATTTATAGTTTCCCAAGAGTTTCTTAAGTGTCTCTTCAAAACTGTCCAGATTCATTGAATCTTCCAAATAGTGCTTGAAGTGCCTCTTCAAAACTCCTTATAACCACCCAAAATCCTTCTAGAAACTCCATTTTATTAATTCCAAAAAATTTCCCAAGAGATTCATGAAACACAACTTCAAAAATCATCCAAATCCGACGTATATAGAAGAAGTTATGCTAAAAACCATCACTAGCGCCTAAGCGCCTGTGCCCAGCACTTAAGCACCCAAAATGGCGCTTAAGCTCCCCCTCCCCTCTCTCTATATGGTGGCTCCTAAGCACTATTTTGGGTTCTTAAGCGCTGGGCACAGGTACTTAAGTGTCTGGCTTCGGTCCCCATAACTCCGGTTTACCTCGATTAGACCTGATTTCCCCGATTTGCTCTGTTTTGGTCCATTTATGTTTTTTTTGCTCCAATCACTCTAAATTCTTCAATTTGATGTATCTACAACCAACAACACAAGAAACATACCTTTAAAGTGTAATATAATCATAAAATATAGCATGAAAAATAGTACATTTTTAGGCGTATCAGTTTCTTTTTCTCCACACCCTGTCCATGAAGTGTTGGTAATGCAGCAGTATTTGTTTGGATACTCTTGCATCCATCGCTATTCATTAAAGGATGGAATCTACTTCCTCGCAAAAGTGGATATGTTTCCATTAATCTTGATTTATCTTGGTGAGGATCTTCCTTAACGGGTATCTCCTCAGGAGCCTAGGCTTTAGTAGCCGTCCGAGCCCTCCTATTACGGTTTCTCTTTTGGGTTTGAGTTAGCGTTGTAGACTTTGAACTTGATTCAATTTTGAATACTGATGGTGGGATAGCTAATTCTTAGTTGGATCTTTAATAATCATTACTTCTTTCCCCTTAGCAGCAGCGGGAACAACAGGCTTGGTAGTTGCCGTAGTGACAATAGTAGTCTTGGCCCTCTTATAAGAAGGGAAGTCTTGAAGGCAGTTAATGTTGAACTCAACAAATGACTATTAAACCTATAAAGCAGTGACTTTCATTATGACAAACGGTGCCTTTCTGAGGATAACCTCGAGTTCTTCAAATTTGGCTCCAAACTTAATAGTAGGAACGACATTGCGAGCTTCATGACTTGTTGGCAGGTTGCAAGAAAAGTCAACGTTGGGTAGGCCATTGCAGCAACTTTAAAATAGAAAATTATAGGGTTAGCTACACGGCCAAAACCTTGTAATCTTAACGCAAGCACTGAAAAATTAACAAAGGTTGATCTTTAGAGCGGGTAAGTCTTAGTTTTGGGGATTTTAAAATTTTCAGTAAAAATGTAATTTGAAAGTACCAAAAAAAATCAATTACTATAAGAAAATTTTAAAGTGCGCGCAGCACAACACTATTTGATTTAATTTGCAGAATAGTAAATCAAACTTGAAAGGGAGATGTGAAGTGTTTAGGACCTAGTGCAGGACCCATTTTTCACACACAATGCCTAGGTGGAACTAGTCCACCAACACACCTATCGGATTTCTTACCCCACATGGAGATTAAAAAGTCCTTAATGAACTCCTGAACCCCTCTATTCAAAGCTGCTTAAACAGACAGTCCTGAAGTCCAAAGAATTGGCTGTACTTTCCCAAGATGGAAATGGGTAAAGTATGTCAACGGAAAAAGAGTAATTTGGTCCAGGAGGGACATAAACACATTATTTCCTTATTTAAATGGAGAGAAAAGCTTGTCCCCAACAGAGTCACCAGAAGCTGTCGGCACTATTTTGGTTTAGGAGTTGGTCGTTGGAAGTTGTCGGTCACCGGAATCGAAATCTCGTCGCTCTCTTTGAAAGGACATTTTAATTTATATATATATATATATATATATATATATATATATATATATATATATATATATATATATATATATATATATCTTAGAAAACTATGAAATCAAACTGACCCCATATTACTTGAGGATGGGCTCGATCAAATAAACTAAGAAATATATGACATCCGTTTGATCTGTGAAACCATTTTATTTACCGACAATTCCCCTATTTAATATGAAGAATTAAATAAATTTTATATTAAGATGGGTTTGGATGAGCTTCCTATACGGGCAAGCCCCTATAGTTAATTACATCTTAAATGACCAAAGTCACGTAAGAAAACACTTGATAAAAATCAGGAAATATTATCTTCAAAGAGGTCAAAGGATAGGACTTTTAAAAGATATCGGACAAAGAGGTGTGAAAAGGGATTGACTCAAATTTGAAATATTTATTGTAGAATCAAAAGGAGAAAGAACTAGGGGATGTCATAGATCCAGAGGAGAACCTTGGTGACTTCCCAGTATATCCTATTGTTTGGTTCCAGTTTTGAGGAGAAATTATTTAAATGTTTCATCCTGCCAATTTAATTAGTTTGGGCTTACATTCGTGTGAAACGATCACACAAATAGCTTAGAAGATGTGAGGATTTAGGTCATGATGAATGACAACCTAAGAATCCTAAGACGAGTTAAGGCTTATATTGTACAACAGAGCTGTACAAAGGCCTAAAGATGAGGTGAGGATTTATGTTGCATGAGCAGACAACCTCGAAATCTTATGACTTGGTTGTTTAATTCTAAGGAAGGAACGATTTAGTTGGGGAAGATAGGTTTTGCTGTTGAAGATGGTCGTGTTGCCCACCACGCTAGCTCCAAGCTCCTCGTCGTGGCATGTTTAAGTTTTCTAGGGTATCAAGTTATGATGTCAAATCAGACGGCCCTATGGTTGAAGTCCTTTAAATTTTATGGGGGATGTTAAAGTTGATTAGATCGACACCGGTTAGGATCCCACGGCGTCATTGTTCTGGTACCACTATTTTCTATTGGATTTACTTATGTCAAATGAATTTATTAAACTCAACTTAATGAGTTCCATATTATTATTTAGACCGTACGAAGCCTCGTTAGCAACCGTAGGTTACCTCCTTCAAGGGATTCCCGATCATCCGATAGAGACGTCTTAATTTAGTTGTAGTTGTAGTTTTTGTGATGTTTCTGATTAAATTTTGAGTTGTTTTATATTTTGAATGTTATGGTGGTGAATTTTATCTTGGTTGACTTGAATGTTGATTTTGTATTTAGTTTTGGTTTCGTTGCTATCCTAACAGTTTTTGTTTTCATACAGGGTGACATAGTCGTTTAGCATGCAAGATTTATAAGCATAAAAAATATAGTATGAAATACAGGAAAGATGGCACTGTAAACTATAAAAAGCGTACCTGGTGAGTCTTCTCGTTCCACCACCTGAAACTCAAAATGCACGTGAGAGTATTATATATAAAGCGAAAAAAGAAAGTTTTAGTGATCTACCCAACCCTAAGTCATATCTCAGTGGGTCCCTATTAATTTGATTAAGGACGATTTTTGTTAAGCAAAATATATTAAGTTTAGTAGACAACCGAGGTATCCAACAGATCTCGAGAAAGAAGCAGGACCATGCTTCCCTCTCACTGCCTGGTAAAAAGTCTCGAGCTTTTTTTAAACTTATTATACTGCTTAATAACCCATCATGTAAATACCTTTAATGCTCAATGAATGTTGATATTTCAATTATCCCTAAGAGTAGGATAATTATCACTTATAATTTAATTTGAGAATCCATAAAGGGGAAAGTTAACGTTATCAAGACTCTTAGCCAACCTTTTAATTTGGGCTTTATAGTGTTTTAAATATGTTCAATTTTTAGTTGCATTTACTTTTCTAATCCTCATTTAACTAATTTGATTTAGCTTAGGTCACTACGGAGCCCTTAAGATTTTGGTAGATGTCTTAGTTATATTTTGAAAGAGACTGAATTTTAAGTGATGATGATTCATTTTTGAAAGTCATTTGAACATCAAATAGGGGTGTTAAATTAGTGATTTATCAACACCCAAAATCATACCCCTAAGTCTAGGATCATTTAATTGAGTAGACTTCCAAATTTTAAAAATTGAAGGAAATTACAAATTTATCCTTTAATTAATAAAAAGTGAGCTTGGTTTCTAACAATTAATCCCCTTGTATTTCAATCATACAAATATGTTAGGTGGGATCAAAGGTTACCCATTTCCCTTTCTTGAATTAAGCCTAAATGTTAATTAAGGCTAAATTTCCAAAATTACATCTTTGCCCTAAGGCTCTAATACTTCATAATTCATCAAATTTATGTCTAATGACTTTGGAATTTGCATTCCATCTCACTCATGGGTCAATTAAGACATCAGAGGAGAAAATGTGATTTTTCAAATTTTAATTTAATTTATATATTTATTTTTATGCAAAAATAGGATTTTTTAAAGAAAATTTCATAACTTGACCAAGGCAAAGCCTAATCACTTGAAATTTTTACTGGAGGTAGACTTAGACCAAAGAAACACTTGGGCCAAATTTCATGATTTTTTTTCTTTTTTTGAATTATTAGAATTATTTCAAGTTCTGGACCATTTATTATTTATAAATTATTTTAAATGTGGAAAATTAAGTTTCACGTTTTTATTAAATATCTCTAAGGTTAAGGAACCTAGAGAAACAAATTTATTATTTTTTTTTTTTGATTTTTCATTGAATTGTTAGAATTATTTTAGTGAAAATCCATTTTTAGTCTTTAAAAAATATTTTAAGCTTCAAATTTCAATATCTTCACTTAGAAAATTAAGAAAAATATTCTAATTGTTTCTAAATTCTTAGGAAACAATTTTAGAACATTTTCATGAATTTAATTATTTCTATGATTTTTATCATTTTTTAATTATTTAAATATTAAAGAAATGCTTAAAAATGGAATTTTTATTTTAATTACAAATTAATTTTTAGAAAATTCATCTGATCACAGAGAACTACAAAAATTTTAAGCCATGGTGAAATGTTTACATGCATGGAAAATTAAAAAACTCAAAATAGTGTTTAATTAATTAAAAATGAAATATGTATCACGTAAACTTCAAATTATTTTCACATTAATCTCCTCTGTTCATAGAGCAAGAGGATTTTTTTTATTTTAATTTTGTGATTTTTCTATAACAAGATATGGATTTTAAAGATCGGGGATTTAAATAAATAAGAAAATACCTTATTTATCTATTCAAATGTGTGGCGCTGACTAGATTCTAGGAGGCTCCAAAAACACGCGTGAAGCGCTCTAGTTGGATGCTGCCTTCCAAATAGCCGCTGACTCGGCCCACAATTTATGAACTGAAACGCTGTATGGCTTGATCTCGTCCGTTGATGAGATAAACACGTGATCAGGTGGCTCCCTGTCATCATCCCCAAATAGGCTAACTCGAGAACCGTCCACACTCAAACCTTAAGATCTCCCTCTAGACTTAACCAAATCTCATGAGGTTTTGTCCTAGAGCTTCATCTACTCAAGACAAACCTATCTATATGGATTATATGGTATGAAATATAGTAAATAAGTATTGAGAGTAAAAATAAGCTCGAATTAGGGTTGGAGTTCAATACCTTTGTCTGAGAGGGGAGGCCTCAACCAGATGGTTGTAGTTGCTTTGATTGGTCCCAACGAACCTCAATATGAAGCCTTGTGCCTTGGTGAATGGTCTAGGTATGAATTCGACCAAGCTCGATTTCAGATGTTGGTCTAGAGCTAGGTTAGAGGTTATTTGAGAGGTGCTTTTGTGGGAAATCAACTTCTTTCACTTTGGGGAAGGTGTGTGCACAGTTAATTGAAGTTTGATTCACTATGGAGGTGTGGAGAGATCTGTCTTGGTTTTTGGCAAAAAATCAAGCTTAAAATTGAGCTTCCATAGTGAAGCTTAGTGGGGGAAAATGGTTGGCTTGAATTGAGGAGGTCTTAGAGAGTCTCTGAGAACAGTTTGGCAGAGTTTCCTTAAGAAAATTTCAGCTCTCTTTCATTGGCCATGGAGGTGAGGTTTAAATAAAACTAGCTTAGGGTGGCTTTCATGGCCTCCATTTGAGTGCAATGTGAAGCTTAGGTGGAGGGCAGAGAAGCTCTAAAGGTTAATTAGGGTGAGATGACGTCTAGGTTTGAATTTGGTTTAAATTCTTAGAGGTGGCTCACGGTTTTGGTGTTTTCCGACCACTAGGCTGGCCGGCAAGGCCAGGGGAGGTGGCCAGGAAGTTAGATAAGCCAGGGGGAGGCTTAATTATGATTTAGCCTAAAGGGTTAGTGATGATGAGGGAGATTTCGCAAGTTGGGTCCAAAAATGGATTAAAATCCCTTAATTTGGGGATCCATTGGTCCATAGCATGCTTTTGTGGGTTTTTCATGGTTTATCCTTGTCCCTAGTAGGAGTTTGGTGGCTGTGGAGTCATAAAGTTGGTGGCTTTAAGGTTGCTAGGCCAATTTTGGTGCATGGGTCCAATATGGGTCCAAATGACCAAAGCTTTGGTTTGGGTTAGGCTATCCATGAGTTTGAGCCAAATTAATTAATCAAAATTGTGTAGATAATTGTAATGAATATTATTGGTGAAGTATTGAATTAATTTTGAGTTCAATTGGAAGCTCAATTTGAAGGATTTTTAGATTTTGGTCAATTTGGGGATGTTAGACTAGACTTGGGTTTAGGTTGAGCTATGCTTAGAATTTGGCTAAATTTAATGGTCCAAATGATCAAGGGAGATGCTATGAAGATTTTTTATGAAGGAATGGAGTGGAAATTTTGGGGCTAAGGTAATCAATTTGGTGGAATTTTGAAACATGGCCAATTTAGGGCAAAATTGGAGATTTTTGGATTTGGGTTGAAATTAAATGAAATTAAGGCTTCTCTAAGGACAATTTAAGGTCAAGTTTGATTTTTAGGAGTGTTATGAAGAGTTTAGGATTCAAATTGAGACCAATGGAGTAGGTCATGGGGTTCAATTTGGTGGAACTAAGTCATAGGGCCAAAATTGGAAGTTTGACTTAGATCAAATTTGGGCTCAAAGAAAGGGTCAATTGAGCTTGTATTTGGTTTATATTGGTAATATGGAAGGCTAATTTGAGTTTATAATAGAAATTGGAGGAAATTGGGACCAAATTGATGGACATTTGAGATAAATTTAAGGAAATTGGGCCTTTAACAGAAATTTGGGGGTTTTGATCCAAATGGTTAAATTAGTCAAATCGATTCATGTGGTAGTTGAAAAAAATGAAATTGGGAATATTTGGAAGGTTATGGTAATTTTTGGGTCTTTTGGAATTTTTGAAATTTTGGGCCAAGGTGTGGCATTTTGGTAATTTAGCAATTTTTTGGTGATTTTGGGTAATTTGGATGTTTTCAAAAGATTTGAAATGATTTTTGAGCAAATTTGGGTATTTTGGGTAAATTTGAGAATTTTGGCCAAATTTAGGGTTTCAAGGGTACTTAGGTAATTTGGGAGAGTTCAGGGGCAAAGAGGCCAAGTTGAGTATTTTTGATAAAATTGGGGTGCCAACCACCATAAATGAGCAATGGACCAATGAAAACCCCATTTGGGTCCTCTATGTATTGGTCTTAGCTAAACCCTAGCCTAGAGTTAGTGGATTTAGGGGACCATCTACATGAGTCTCCCAAATGATTAAAGGATCAAAGTCAAGAAATTTTGGGTTTAACTTTTGTGAGTGATTGTGAGTGAGGTGAGTGAAAATAAGTGACTTAGCCCTAGACCAACACCCAGGGTCAACCCTAAGATCAAGCAGTCCTATAGGAAATCTCATTGGGCTCCCCCATAATGACCCCACCTACTAAGTGCTAAGGGTTAGGACCAATATGCGGAACTTCAAGTTGAGCAAAGAGGAGTGTAGAATTTCTAATGGTGAGGGCTCCTTTTCTAGTTTTCTAGGAATAGTCAATAGGAAAGTCATATGGCTAGACCCTAGAATACTAAAGAGGAAGAACCATACCTCAACCAAAAGTGAGGTCAACAAGAATAGAGTTCAATACCTTTGTCTGAGAGGGGATGCCTCAATCAGATGATTGTGGTAGGTTTAATTGGGTCCAACAAACCTCCAGATGAAGTCCCAAGACTTGGTGAATTGTCTAGTCATGGATTTGATCAAGATGGATTTCAGGTGTTGGTCTAGAGCTATGTTAGAGGCAATTTCATAAAGGATTTTTATGGGGAATCAGCTTCTCTCACTGTGAGGATGGTGTGTGTATAATTAATTGAAGTTTGGTGCACGGTGGAGCTATGGAGAATTCTATCCTGGTTTTGGGCAGAAATTTGAGCTCAAAATTGGGCTTTGACAGTGGGAATCAGTTGGGGAAAATGGTGGCAATGAGCTTAGGAATTCTTGGAGAGTGTCTCAGAGCAATTGGGCAGAGTTTCCCCAAAGTTTTGGCACACTTCATGTCTTGTACATGAGAGGGTGGGTTTAAAAAAAATGCATTAGGGTGGTTGCTATGGCCTCAATTCAGGTGCAAATTAGTGTTTAGGTGGAGGGCTGAGAAGCTCTAAAGATCAATTATGGTGAGCTGGCCTCTAGGGTTGAAATTAAGTTTAATTTATGGGTGATGGCTCTTGATTTTAGAATTATTTTAATGAAAAATTAAAGGAAATTCATTTTAAGCCTTTAAAAATCAATATCTTGACTTAGAAAATTAGAAAAATTATTTTAATTGGCCCCAAGTGATGAGGAAGTCAAATGTGATATTTTAATGTATTTTCACAATTTTATAATTTTATCGATTTTTTAATTAATTTTTAATTATTTAAATACTTAAAAATAGCTTAAAAAAGAAGTATTTATTTTAATTCCA
>NEWO01000695.1:241126-285414 GCA_003013225.1 Phalaenopsis aphrodite | reverse complement strand
TTACATTAAACTCAGGGGTTCCTGAAGAAGCTCTGGCAACAATTTTTCAGGGTCTCCCTAAGGAATTTTGTCAACTCCTCCCTTTGGTCGTGGTGGGTGAGTTTAAATAGAAGGGGCCATGGTGGCTCTCAAACCAAGCTGAGGTGGCTGGAATGCTGGTGGCCTATTGGATTGGTACTACTTGAATGGGCTTAATTTTGAGTTTTTGCCTAAGTGAGGCTCTTGTATTTGGGTTTTCCGGCAGCGAAGGTGGCTGTCCGGCCAGGCTCAGGTCACTATCCCACTGAGGGTGATCAGTGGTGAGCTACGTGCAACCAATTGGCTTTATGCATGGGTAAGGCTGATTAATTGAAGTGGAAAGGCCTTTGGGCTAGGTTGGGACAACCATAGGTCTAGCCCCATTGGAATGGGCTTGGGTGTCTTCCCATGGCTGACCAAGGTCAGGTGGATCAGCTGAAGTGGTGTGGAGAAGTCCCTATCCATTGGATTTGGCTAAACATGGTTAAAGTGTATCATTAAGTGGGTTAAAACCTTTTTAATGGAGCTTTTAAGTGGCTCCTCCTTTTGCCATTAATATCTTGGTGAGGTGGCAAAGGCTCATATAGCTTACCTATGACTTGGGGATGGCCTCATGACTTATCCTTGGCTTGGCCATTTGCATGAAAAAGGATTTTTGGATTTGTGGGGTATTTTTGTGGAGTTTTTCATGAGGCTTGATTTAAAATAATTTGATGATGGATTTAAAACTTAGAGAATTATATTGATTAAATGGATGATGAGGAGAAAAATTATCATGTGGGCTTTTAATTGAATCTTGGGCTTTTTGAATGATTTAAGGGCTTGGGCTTTTAGAATTGGGGGTAAATTTGAGCTAAATTTTTGGTCAATTAAATGTTTAATTTGGTGTATGGAGATGTCATGAAGAGTTTTGAAAAGATTTCAAGTGATTTTGAATTGAATTAAAAAGTCAATTTGGTAGAATTTGGGCAAATGGCAAAATTGGGGCAAACTTGGGGATTTTTATCCAAGTTGAAATTGAGTGGGATTAAGGCTTGAACAAGGCCAAATGAGGGTCCAATTTAATGTGGGTAATAGTTATAAAGAGTTTTGAGTTCAAAATTGAGGCAAATGGATAGAGCATGGGGTTCAATTTGGCGAGATTTGTTTACATGTCAAAATTGGGGTTTTTTATTTGGGTTGGAATTGGGATTGCAATTGGGTCAAATTAGGTTTCTATTTTGTTTCAATTGGTATTATGGAAGTTGAATTTTGGTTTAGAATTGAATTTGGGCAAGATTGGGGTCAATTTGGTTGACATTGGGGCAAATTTGGGGAAATTGGGTCTTTGAGAGCTTTTGCTCAAAATGGGTCAAATTGGTCAAATTGGGTTAATGTGATGATCCAAAATTAAATTGGCAATATTTGAGATGATTTTAGAGTTTTTTTTGGGGATTTTTGGATTTTTTGTGTCATGAGGGGCATTTTGGTAAGTTTTGGCAATTTTGGGATACTTTGGGAATTTGGTGATTTTGGTCAATTTGGGTAGTGGAGAATGGTTTGGGATGACTTTTGGACAAATTTGGGTGTTTTGGGAAATTTTGGGTATTTTGGCAAAAATTAGGGTTGTAGGGGCATTTTGGTCATTTTGGTGATTTTGGCCTAGGATGGGCAAGTAAGCCATTATGTCATGTCAAACTAATAGGAGCCATATGAGGCTCATTTTGGATGCTCACTATGCTGGTCCTAACCCTTTTAGCCATGGGTTAGGGGTTTGGGTCCATCCATATGAGCTTTCCAAAAGGAGTTAAGAACCAAATCAAGGGGTCTTAGGGTTTGGGGTGTGTGAGAAAGTGTAGTGTGTACAAGCTAGCCTAACCAAGACAAGACCACCCAGGGTCAGTCTTAAGGCTTGACCATCCTATGGGGACTCTCCTTGAGCTCCCTCATATTGACCCCACCTACTAAGTGCTAGAGGTTAGAACCAATATATGAAACTTCAAGTTAAGTAAAGAAGAGTTTAGAGATTCTAAAGATGTGGGTTCCTTTTCTAGTCCTCTAGGAATAGTCAACAGGATATGGCTAGATCCTGGGCTACTAAGGAAGAAAGTAGACCTCAACCAAAAGTGAGGTCAACATGAACGATGTGCCAAATTCCCGAAAATGCCAGATTTCCTAAAAATAGCAAAATTGCACGATAAACTCCATTTTTACTCCTTACGACATCCCCTACCTCTAGATATGGACCTAGGGCTTCACATTGGGCGCAATAGAGAAGATTTCGGGCGTTAAAATCGTAGATTTTGTCTTCTTTTAGTAAGAGCTTCACTTTAACTTAGAAATTTTTTATTTTCACTATGGATTTTTCCTACATTACGGAAATCCAAAAATTGGGGATTTTGATGATAAAGCTTGAAGAAAACACATGATGAAAAGTTTCTTACCAAATAATCTTACTTGGGGAGTTAGATTTTTAATTTTGCAATTATTTGGAATTTATTTGGATTTTAGTAGAATTTCAAATGGCTACACGAATAAAGAGAGGAAGGACAGAGGATTTTGATGGAAGAAGATTTGTTAATTTGAGGGCCCATCACAGTTATAACACTCAAATCAAATCGAGAAGATTGATCCAGGGACGGGTATTTGCTAACCCGGGTGGTGAGATCGAGAGGTTGATTCTTGCCAGAAATTAGGAACATATTTGCTACTTCACTGCAGTAGCAATTGTGCCAATGATTTGAGAGTTTTATGCCAACTTAAGATTTACTAATGACGATCATATTCTTGTGAGAGGTAAGCAAGTTGAATTTACTGCAGAAAGGATCAATGATTTTTATGAGATGAGGAATGTATTTCATGATGAATATGTTGCATTCGTGATGACTGATTCATCACTGGATGAAGTGATTTCCTTCCTGATTGATGGAAAAGGAGAATACAGGATTAAAAATAATAAGATAGTTAACTTCTCCACTTCCATGATGACTAGCCAGTCAAAGGTATGACACCACTTCATTTCTGCTAGAGCACTACCAAAAAATCATCTTGTAGATGTAACGAAGGATTGAGTTGTATTGAACTATTGCATTCAGAACATGAAAGCAATAAATGCTGGTGCTCTTATAGTTCATCATGCACAGAGAATAGCTAAGAGCTCTACAGCTAGTGGTTTGGGTTACCCTGCCTAGAGTTTCACTTTTTGTGAGCAATCAAGAGTAGAGTCCCATACAAATGAAGAAAGATTACAACCACAAAATCTTCTTGGGAAGCAAATGATTCATAGAGTTGAATCATTTGTTAAATCTATGGGTAGATGAGGTGATAGACACTCTACATCAGTTACAGGGGCATCTACTTCTTGCCCTGCATCACTAGAAAATATTATGGACCAACTTATGATTCAACAATTGGATATAGTGAATATTCAGAATTAGATTGGAGAGATTAGAGCAAGAAATGCTTATAATGATGAGTATCAGCTGAGAAAATTTCAGGATAATAATGCTTTTGAGGATGTAATGGTGAGGCATCTCAGGGTTGAATACAATGATGTGGAATTTTCTACTTGCCCCAACTTTACTCTATATACTCCTATTCATGATGAATAAGAAGAAGAAGAAGATGATGATGATGATGAGGATGAGGAGGAAGGTGATGAAGATTGATATTTTCTAGATTTAGTTTATTTTGTTGTTTTTGGTTTGTTTGTATGTTGTATGGATTTTATTTGGTTAGCATTTGAAACTATTGTAGTAAAAACTTTTATTTTTGTGTTGTGGACTTAAAATTATAATAGTAACAGTAGATTTTTACTTTTTCTACATTTTTAGTATTCACGGTTTTTTGTTTCAATTTAAAAATCTCAGCAAATTCCATAGAATATATTATGTCACATTTAATGCTTTAAAGTTTGTGTGTATTTCTAAAGTTAGTGTCTGCAGTATACCAGTGCCCAGTTTCATAGTCAAAAAGATGCTAGTTTTTATTTTCATGCATTTATTATTTTCTTTCACCAAATGAATTTTCTACTAAAATATTTTTAAAATGCTTAAGAACTTAAGTTTGGGGAGAAAAATTTTTCTTTTAAAAAGAAGTAAACTAAATATTATTTGATTTTAAGTAACAATATTTTTAAAAATTAATTTAACAAGACATTGGATAATAAGATTAAACTTTAAAAGACTATATTTAAGTTTATGAATATTATAGTAAATTTAGGTAAAAGTTTCTAATAATGAAGGTCAATTCTATTGTTAACGATATTTGGTATGATAAGATAAGACTAAGTTTTTCTATTTAAAGTAAAAAAAATTGTATTTTTGAAGTATTAAGAATTTAGAGATTCATGTAAGAAGAAAATAATGAAACTTTATGAAAATCATAAACTAATATGAATTTATAAAGTGAAGAAAGGTAAAGTGTTTTAACTTTGAGAAGAGGATAGTGAAATTCAATAATATTAAAGGTTATCCAGATATAGTAAGCCTCACTTGAAAAAGAAAAAGAAAAGACAGGCTTGAAAAGATTCTAAAAGAAAAAAAAGAGAGAAAAAGAAAAG
This sequence comes from Phalaenopsis aphrodite, assembly GCA_003013225.1. Lineage (NCBI taxonomy): Eukaryota > Viridiplantae > Streptophyta > Magnoliopsida > Asparagales > Orchidaceae > Phalaenopsis > Phalaenopsis aphrodite. Next base: position 280,856 of record NEWO01000695.1, on the reverse strand, counting down.
GAAAAGAAAAGAAAAATAAGTGAGGAGAAGCTTGAGGAAATGCCTAATCAAAAATTGACTTCGCTTGTTCAACTTAAGGAAAAAAGCTTTATTACATTTTCTAAACTTATATTAGATTATTAGGAGCATTATTAGTAAAGTTTTCCTGAAGTTCTTTTTCATATGAATATTCTAGATGTCATTGATTTAACAAAGTGCAATTCTTCTTGAAAGAAATATTGATTCAGAAATCTTAAAATTGACTACTAAGTACTCTTAGACTTAGAAGTTGAATTAAGTTATTAAAGGGTTTTCTTAAATTTTACTATTTTATTTATTAAACTAAAGTATGGAAGCTACAAGTTAGTCTCTATCCCAAGTCATATGTTTTTAAGTAGTAAAAGTGTCACTTGAGGACAAGTAGCATTTAAGTTTAGGGGATTTTGATTCACCAAAATAATATGTTATTTTAAGTATATATTTATGCTTATTTTTTTTATATTGCACTTTAAAGAAGGGTATTTTCATTTTTTTGTTGCACGTATATCAATTTTAGGTATTTGGAGTAAAAGCAGTAAAAAGGATGAAATTTGTAGCCAAAACAATGAAGTTTCGAATTCTGGCGCATGATGCGCTGAATTGGTGCCAGATGCGCTGAATTGGCGCCAGATGTGCCAAAGCCCAGAATAGTGTGGTCTTCAGCAAACTGGCGCATGATGCGTCATATTGGCACCAGATGCGCCATTTGACAGAGAATTGGCGCATGATGGCCAGATTTGGCGTCAGATGCGCCAGGGATGACTTTTTATGGATCAAGGAGGTTCGAGATGAATTTTGCATGAATTTTCAAAGGGACACTTGTTCTAAACACCCCTTGGAGTAATTCAATGCATCTGGACACTTTGGAAGGTTCTTTTATGAATGAATATGTCTCTTGGATCAATGGACATGTCATTTGAATTTAAAAGAGTTGACTTTTGGACAGAATTTTGGGAGAGAAATTTTGAATTCTTTTTGGAGAAAGGTAGCCTTTGAAAAAAGAGAGAGAATTCTAGGGCTTGAGAGAGAGTTTAGAGGGAGGCAATTATAGGTGTGTGGCGTGAGTTAGAGAAATAGAGAGAGATAGAGAAAGTCAAGGGCTTGGAGATTTTCTTCAAGGATTGTAAGAGGAGAAGAAATGTGAGATATTTCTTCTTCATTACACTTCTAAGATAGAATTGAAAGTGCTTGTAAAGAGAGAAAGTCTTTAAGATAACTTGTAGGAGTTTGCTTGAAAAGGATTATGAGATAAGTTGTTTCTTTTGTTTCTTTTATTTTATAAACTTATTTTTATTAATGAAATCTGTGTTTTTTGTATCCTTTTCATGAGATTTAAGTAGTCTTCTTTATCCTTCTCCATACTTTAAGATATGGTTTTGTGAAGAACTTGTTTTGTTTTATATGGTTTTAAATGTCAGTAATTTGTGATGATTTGAACTCTTATCTTCATTTACTTTTGATCCGACCAATTAAAATGTTAAAATGTGTTAAGAAGCATTTGTTCCGAAAGGGCTATGATTTCTACAAAAAGAAGAGAATCATATTTGATTTCATGGAAGAGTATTTTATCTATGGAATTGGGTGCAAATAGATAGAAAAATATAGTTTGTTGGATGTAGAATTGGAGATTTTAAGGTGAAAGATTAAAATCCCCAATTTGGTCCAGTTGATTGGAAACTGATGTGAGATTGTTAGCCCTTAGTGAAGGGAGTAGTGGGAGCTCTAGAGTGTCAGTCAGTATCCTCCAACCTAACCACGAAATTAGGGTCTAAACTCTAGATTAGTCAATGTTCTTTATACACTAAGAAGAGGGTAAAGAATAGAATTGCTATTATTTTTCATAAAACTGTTTTTATATATGTTTTTCAAATGATTTTAATTTCTTCACAAATCATATACTCATTGTAAATAGGAAGGATGTTTTCTTAAATTTGAACTTTCCATCACAATATCTTAAATTTAATATTCGTAAATTTACTTTTGAAAGTTTAGCATTTAGTTTAGTTAACTTTGTCTTTCAATTGCATTTTATTTAGCATTTACCTGTTACTTAATATTCAAACTTCGCACTTTACTTTTTGTAGTTTTAAAATAATTTACATTATAATTTTAGGAACTTATTTATGGGCGTTTCCAACTTCCCTGTGGGATCGATATTTAGGACTTCATAAGAGCCCCTTATTACTTGAGTGATACGTATACTTGCGTTATTTTTAAAGTGGATTTGATAGTTTAAAGATTATTAAAAGATAAAACTATTTTAATTGAAGTTATTTTGTTGGGATTAATTGCATATTTTTCTATTGTATCTGTTGTGTGTATTTTATAATATTGATAAATATTTGTAAAATTAACACACTAAATCTACCCGCATCATGCACCTAAATTGTTGATTCATTTATCACTTGAATTAGTGGATGCTATCGAAACATGGAATGGTTAAGGGGATGTAAGGCTACAAGTAGGATTTAATTAAGTCAACAACAACAACAAATCTTTATCCCACTATGTGGAGTCGGCTACATGAGTCCTTTTTCTCCATTGCATCATACTGAGTGTCATATTTTTATTTAATTCTATAAATTAAGTTCATTTTTTTTATACAAAAAGCCCAAGTTTTTATATGTCTACCTCTGCCATTCTTAACAAAAGTCAAATTTAAAACATCTACTCTCCTAGTTGATCACCAAATGGTCAACGTTTAATGTGACCAAACTCTCCCTAATTTTGTCCGCCACCAGAGCTACAACAACCCTGTCATAGAAATATTCATTTCGCATTTTGTCTCTAAGTATAAAATCAGCCATCCACCTAATCATTCTCATCTCGACAACACTTAACTTAGTTTTATGCTTCTCTTTTAAAGGCCAACATTCAACGACATAAAGCGTTGTAGGTCTCACCACCATCTTATAAAATTTTCTTTTCAGCCTAATTGGTACATTTCTATCACACAATAGACCCGAAGCATTCCTCCATTTCTACTAATAACATCCACGTCTATATCGCTATCACTTTGAACAATAGACCTAAGATATTTAAAGCATTCACACCTTTTAATAATTTGATCACTCATAGTTACAATTCTGTCACTAGAGCTACTACTACTAAAACTACATTCCATGTATTCAGTTTTAGCTCCACTTAGATGAATGTATTTAGACTCCAATGTAGATATACTGCATAATTCAAGTTTTTTCTGAGCTTTCTATCTAGTCTTATCCACGAGAAGGATATCATAAGTGAAAAGCATACACCAAGATACATCCTCTTAAAAATGTCCACTAAGAGCATCAATAACTAAAGCAAAATGATATGGGCAGATTGAAGCCGATCCCTGACATAATCCAACTGAAATAGGAAAATATTTGGTCAATCCTCCTTTTGTTCGAACATAAGTAACAACTATAGTATAAATATCTTTCAGGACTTGAATATAATTCATATCAACACATTTNATGCTATCGAAACATGGAATGGTTAAGGGGATGTAAGGCTACAAGTAGGATTTAATTAAGTCAACAACAACAACAAATCTTTATCCCACTATGTGAGGTCGGCTACATGAGTCCTTTTTCTCCATTGCATCATACCGAGTGTCATATTTTTATTTAATTCTTATAAATTAAGTTCATTTTTTATACAATAAGCCCAAGTTTTTCTATGTCTACCTCTGCCATTCTTAACAAAAGTCGAATTTAAAACATCTACTCTCCTAGTTGATCACCAAATGGTCAACATTTAATATGACCAAACTCTCTCTAATTTTGTCCGCCACCAGAGCTACAACAACTCTGTCATAGACATATTCATTTCGCATTTTGTCTCTAAGTGTAAAATCAGCCATCCACCTAAGCATTCTCATCCCAACAACACTTGACTTAGTTTTATGCTTCTCTTTTAAAGGCCAACATTCAACGCTATAAAGTGTTGTAGGTCTCACCACCATCTTATAAAATTTTCTTTTCAGCCTAATTGGTACATTTCTATCACACAATAGACCCGAAGCATTCCTCCATTTCTACTAATAACATCCACGTCTATATCGCTATCACTTTGAACAATAGACCTAAGATATTTAAAGCATTCACACTTTTTAATAATTTGATTACTCATAGTTACAACTCTGTCACTAGAGCTACTACTACTAAAACTACATTCCATGTATTCAGTTTTAGCTCTACTTAAACGAATGTGTTTAGACTCCAATGTAGACATACTGCATAATTCAAGTTTTTTCTGAGCTTTCTATCTAGTTTTACCGCGAGAAGGATATCATAAGTGAAAAGCATACACCAAGATACATCCTCTTAAAAATGTCCACTAAGAGCATCAATAACTAAAGCAAAATGATATGGGCAGATTGAAGCCGATCCCTGACATAATCCAACTGAAATAGGAAAATATTTGGTCAATCCTCCTTTTGTTCGAACATAAGTAACAACTCTAGTATAAATATCTTTCAGGACTTGAATATAATTCATATCAACACATTTCTTTTCTAGAACTCTCTAAAGGATATCTCTTGGAACTTTATTGTAAGCTTATTCTAAATCAATAAAAATCATATGTTGATTCAACTTATTTTCTCTGAACTTCTCCATCAAACCTCTTAGTAAATGTATAGCTTTCATGATAGACCTACCGGTCATAAATCCAAATTGATTATTAGAAATCTTTGCAATACGTCTTAACCTGTGTTCAATTACCCTGTCCCATATTTTTAAAGTATTATACAATAACATAATTCCTCTGGGATCAAAATACTTTTCCTCCACTTCCCAGACATCGTTTTTGTTTTTAAAATATTATTAAAGAGTTTAATAAGCCAAAAAACTCTCAAATCTCCTATATATTTTCACACTTCAATTGAATATCAACAGGTCCTACAGTCTTTCCACCCTTTGATTTCTTTAAAGTCTCATCAACTTTTTTACTAATGCGACAGAAAAAATTAAACATTTATTATTATTATTAATATTAAGACTACGAAGATCGATCGTATTTTTAAAAACTTCATTAAAAAATTTATCAAAATAACTCGTCCATCTATGTTGAATATCTTTTTAAGAAAAATAATTTTGATATTCAATAAATCATTTAAATATGAATTCAATTAATCTTCTCAAATTTTAAAAGCTGTCGGGCAAGAAAATAATTAAATCAAGTTAAATTATAATAAACTATATAAACTAATGATTCAATCGGATAACCATTAAATTGATTTTACAGAGCCATGAAGTAAAACTTGAAATGAAAAGAACTGAACATTTTAACATATTTTGAATGACTTTGCATATCCTAAGAAGATTTACATACATACAACTCAATTCCTATGGGTTTACATATCTAGCACCCAAACATAAATTTTTACATACATGCATGCCAGCTTAACTATACATGAAAATGTGCATTTCAGTTTCTAAAACGTTGATATGGCGGTATTTTTATGTGATTTGAAAATTTTGGGTGGTATAAATGTAAAAGTAAAGTTTAGAAGTACGATATGTAAATGCATAAGAATTGGGTGGTATGTATGTAAATGCCGCATTCTAGAGCAGATGATCTAAAAAGTTTTAATAAATGAAATTACAAGAATTCAAATAGCAAATAATAAATAAAAAAACATGAAATACTTCAATAAAATGAGTCAATAACATGCTACCCATAAATATATATATATATATATACATATATATATAATCATGCAGAGGAATATAAGGGAGACAGAGAAAGAACACTTTGTTTGATAAGTAAATCTTCACTGGAAAGACAAGAAGGGGGATGAACAGCTCCAGAACTGTAACCTGATGCCTTCCAACAAGAAGCAGCTGTATCCCCTCCAGAATAAAGGGAAAGCTCAATATCTTTGAGAAAAATCTTCTCACATGGGAAACTATCACTGCAAGCAAATTTCACTGCATCTTCTGTTGCTGAAGTTCCTTTGATATTAATGAATGAAATCTGACCAACTTTCACTGCTGATGTCTGCATACAAATGGAATTTTTTAACTAATGGTTAAATATTATGGAAGAAATTTGTGTGAGCAAATTATGATGAGAATTTGGTTAAACATGTGTTTGAAAATGTTTGGATTTGTTTTGAGATGAATGATTGCACTCATTTCAAAGCAAAATCAATGATTAGCTGGGATATCCTGATCCAATTTTCATTCAAACAATATGCAGGCATTGCAAATAGCAGATTTTGAAGTATAGCTAAAGAAATTTTGAAAGTCTCAACACATCTACCAAATTGCATGCCGTCATTCTCTCTTTCATATCACTCATTCTAATTATAGTTCAAGTCCTACCGAATGTTCTTTCAAACTAAGCTACCTGGTTATGGCAGGGTTGTGATGAATCACAGTAGAACTGATCAATGATTATCGGATTCGAAACATTTCTCATCAAGATGTTGCGAAACGCTATGCTTTGAGCAAAGCCCTCACCCCCCTGAGCACGTAAACATTCAAAAATTGTATGTTGACAAAATAAATAAATAAATATTGATTTAAAACTTTTTGACAGACCTGCCAGGTCTTGATCCGAACACCGTTCTCAGTGTTTGAAATATAGGCTTCATCAACAAGTACATTTTGCAGTTGGTCATTTGACTTATTTTTTCCCAGGCTTCCAATACTAATGCAAAGCAGGTTAACAATGAAGAGGAAAATATCGGTTCAATATTTGCAATAGTAGAAACTTCTTATGACAGGAATAAATTGCCTATGGAATATTTACATACGTGACACTCAATTCCTATGTATTTACACATCTCACAACTAAACTTCAATTTTTACATACATGCCAAATTATCTATGCAAGAAAAAGGTGTATTTCACTTTTTAAAAGTCTAAATGGTAGTATTTTTTACGTGATATGAATGATTTGGAAGGAATAAATGTAAAAAATGAGTTTATTTGTTAGATCTGTAAAGAAATAGGAACCGGGTGGAATATATGTAAATGCCATTTTACCTTATACCATGGCCTGGTCCACATACGATGTTCTTTAGTAGGATACTAGAAGAGTTTCCTACAATAGAGATGCAGTCATCTCCTGTAATACCACGTAAGTTAGAATGGCATGCTTTTGTTAAAAGATGAAAACACAAGAAAAGAATAAAAATAAATAAATGAAGTATGAGAAATAAATGAAACAATCAATGTTCTTAGTATTCCATAAATTTAATGCAGCATTTACATACATACTACCCAATTCCTATGTGTTTACATATCTAACACCTAAACTTTACTTTTTACATTTATACCACCCAAATCCTTCACATCACATCAACAATATCACTATTGTAGCTTTAAAAAGTGAAATATGCCTTCTCATGCATAGGTAAGGTGGCACATACGTAAAAATTAAAGTTTAGGTGTTAGATATGTTAATACAAAGGAATTACGTGCTATGTATGAACATTGAATTATAAACTTATTGAACAGATCCAAATGCTTTTGAATAAGACGCATGAGATTACAGCAAATTTCCAAAAAAAATAAAAATAAAATTCAACCACATGCTAGAAGCTTCACTATAATATAATAACACTAGATCACAACTCTTTAAATGCTCAGCAGTGATCTGCCAAAAGTGGTAGGTGGTGCATAAAGTGGAGCATTGAATATGACGAAGATGTACATTTTAGTCTATTGAAGTTTGCACACCTCCCAAGTGATTGGTAGTGTCAAATGGCCTTCAATCGTTTTATATTCACCAAAAAAAATCACAAGATACCGAATAGCGAACATCAACTAAGAGGAATCATGTTATTTGATATAAAATTTATTCAAAGTTGATGTTCATAAAACTCTCTATATCAACTTGGTAGTGACGATGATAGTTCATTGTAAGGATTCTCAAATCTCAGCCAATCGGCACCAAAAAGGTAATTGATACTATGACAAATGACGAGTTGCAGCCAACATAAAATGATGACACCTTAGGCTTGGCACTTTTAAGAATTATCAAGACAGCAACATGACTTTCCAGTGTTGGAACGAGGTAGCTTTTATTTTCCTCCGTTGAAACTTTCTCAAGATGTCACCAAAGGTCAGCAAGGATGAAATCTTTCAACTATCATTATGAATCAATTCCCCAAAAAGGTTGTGGAGGAAATGATAATCCTCTGTATTGTGAGCATAATTTTTATGGAAGATAGTATTTTAGATGGTCACCAGTAGTCAACATAGTGCACATAAACAGTTGTCAGGGAAGGCAATTCTTTGCATGAATGAGCAAAGTTCGGGTACCCATGATGATGAGACTACCTCTCTAATCTGATGGGATCATGGGATATCAACTCCCTCTCAGGCTTCCTTACAAAAGAAAAAAAGAAAAAAAAAATCCTACGTTATGTCTAATGTAGCTTCTCAGCTAACTAATTTTAGTTCCAACATGACTTATTCCATTGATCACAAAAATGTCGTTACCAATCATTCAAAGACTTGGTATAAAAACATCAAAGGTGATGTAAGTTAATGTGATTACAGATCAACTTCAATAACATGGTCATGTCTTTGAACATGCAAGCCATGAGAATGATGAAATTGGCCATTATAGAGGCCTTTGGTAACCGTCACTTGTGCAACATTGTGTTTTCATTCTTGCATATCCATCATCTCTCACTAAAAATGAATGATGCAATGTCAGACTGATACAAAGCTATCACATGCTCAAAAGAGTCGAAAGGTTCCTAAAAAATTTTAAAAACTAATAAACTGAGTCCCAAATTGTCGCTTTAAGTTTACAAAGGAATTAATACTTCTCAAATGAAGGTGAGCGAACCACTATCGTGAGAAGGAAAACATTAAATCAAAATGAACAGTATGGTTAATGGGATTAGAGTTATCCAAACACGAGCCGAGCATTTGCTTCTTCAACTTCATCGATAGTTGAAACTCCTAGATTTGAATGAAGAAACTGTTTATCGAGAGAGCATCACAATCTGCAGGTCAGCAAGGAAGACGAGCATGACGTCACTCTCCTTGGGGAGAAAAGGTTTGTCTACTTGAGAAGGAATCGCAAGAACAAAGTTAGGTGATTTTGGCATTGATTAATGATATTGATTCTAGTCCACTAAAGGAAAGAGTGTTGACCTCATTTTTTGTGAGGTCCCTTCCTCTTCTTAGAGCATAATTAAGACTTCCTGTTGGACTCCCTTAGAGGACTAGTTTGGGACCCGCACCAAGTAAAGATTCTTGTCACTTCTTGACTCCTTGCAGTTTCATATGGGTGGTTCTAAATCCTCAACATTTGGTTGAGTCGATTAAAGCTAACGTAACGAAACTCAAGTCGAGTACTCATAGGATTTAAAACCATAAAAAAACCCATCATGACTTCCGCGCACTCTCACGATGCGTGAATATCACGATTCGCGCACTCGTTGCACATAAATGTCGAAATTCATGTTATCTGCACCTGTAGAAAGCTTCACGATTGATCAAGCTCGAATCCATTGCTGAAATAATCGATCACGGAATAAAATTTAAAGAAAATTGAATTTTATGTGTTTTCAACCCGACCGTCGACGAAGTCGTCCGGACGACCGCGAATAATGAAACAGACCACGCCAGTGCGTCCGGGACGTCGAATTTAGCTAGGAGGGACACTCATTTCGATATACTTTTACGCACAAGCGTAAAATACATAAATTGACAGAATTGAAACACTAAATAATATCATTTCAAAGACATTAAACAAAATAATAGAATAGTTGGGAACTCACCGAGGTGTTCCTTAGATCTGTGACATCCCCTATCTTTCATCCTTTTGAATCCTTAAAAAATAACTGTTCTTATTTTGAGTCATTCACTTTTGATTTTCCTATGTCAAACCTTAGAAACCCAAACTTTGAAATCTCGAAGACAGAATCACTAATCTTAATTGAGAGTCTTCTTAGGTAATTTCAATTGCCTAAGATGTAATTAACTATAAGAGTTTGCCTCTATAGGAAACTTAAGAACCTAACTTAATATATACTCTGTTTAATCTCTGTATTAAATAGGAGAACTTGCCAGCTTATAGAAAAAGGGTTTTGCTGACCAAACGAATATCAAAAACTCTTTAGTTTAGGTGGTTAAGTCTGCTAACAAATGGTATGTTTATCCTCTCGGATAGTGTACTATTTGTGGTATCATGCTCAACCATCTAGACTATCAAATATGTGAGGCCCATTCGGTCTCACTTTTCTAAGTTAAAATATTATTATTTTCCAAAATTATAGTCATATTTATAAATTAAATTGAAACAATATTTATCAAAGTTAATAATATTTAATAAAATTATAATCACATATATATATAAAATAAAATAAATTAAATTAAATCATAAATAAATATTCTACAACACTTTATTTGGCCGACAAATTCTGGTGATTCCGCTGAGGAATAGTTCATCTCTCCATTTTGATGAAGTGGTTTTGTTTTCAAACATCGATAGTGTGTCCATGTCTCTAGTGGGCCAGTATATCATTCTTCCATTGGCGTGCCTCGCTCATTTCTTCCTTAAGTGGGTATAGCCAACCTTTTTTGGATTTTAGAGTCATCTATTTAATCACCCTTAAATAGAGAGGTTCTGGAATCTCCAAACCTTATGAATGGGTCTAAAGTAGGTTGAATCCCCAATATGTGTGGTGGATTAGGAGCAACGAGCGGTGTTGACCGAAATGAGTTTGTTGTAGGATCACCTCTCTCCAGTTTTAGGACTGGGTCCTATGCTTCATATTCGCCGCAAAACGATTGAAATCTGTCATTTTCAAATTCTTTTCCTCTTTAAATGAAACAAAATAAAATTTGAATAAATAATAATAATAATAATAATCATTTGGATAGTTCAAAAAGAAACACCCAATTTGCCAATATGCTCGTTAAGCTTCGATATTTGTGCTGCAATTATTATAGTGAAGTATCGAATGATGTTAGTGCGCTGAACTTTTTTCTACCTATAGAGAAAATGTTTACACCCAAGCTAATCTTCTCTTTCGCCGCTCGAATTGATTTCGTCGTTAAGAAAGATGAGTTGTCTGATGTCGCGGTTATTAAATTTGGGCAAGGACTCGACAATGCCAAAGTCAAGATCGATGTGCTAAAACCTGAAGCGGACAGAACTGAAGCAGACAAAACTGTTGAGTCAATTGTCGAGTTTAACTTGAGGTCTGTTGAAGAGTTCCCCCCACTAAAGAGGGAGTTAGTTGAGAGGAGTTCTAGCATTGCTGTGAAGTCCACCGCTAGGATCGTTGAGGCTGCACCCAGGACCACTGTTGTTGCTCCTGCTGGTCTGATTGTCTCTGTACCCACTATTGCTGCCGCTGCAGCAAAAGGAAAGAGTGTGCAAGTTTTTCGTGAGCTCATTGCTAGGGAGAGCTTGAATTTTGCCCTGATCCCCTCTGTCTTTAGATTGGTTCCAGTTCGAAATTTGCGCCTTTGACTCGGACGCAAAGAAGAAATAGAAACAGAAAGGTAGCCAAGGTTAGGAGGGCAAACGTTGTTGAGTTCACTGTTCTCGCTAATACTCCTGTTGCAGAGGAAGAGGCTGGACAACTCGAGACCTCACCCCAGTTGGGGGGGAGTAGGTTTCATCCCTTGTCCGCCGCCTTCGGCGAAGAAGATGAATCCAAGAATGTCGCTACACCGCCTCCGCCCTTCCACTATGAAGGTCAAAGGAGGAAGGTGAGCGCTACACCGCTAGCCCGCGTACGAGTCATGTTCAAGCGACTAGCAAGGAAGGAAAATTGTTCAGTTGCTGAGATATTGAAGTGGATGGGGTGTGTCGTGTCACACCAGATAAAAGCTCATATTTTAAGAAAGGTTGAATCTGATACACGAACTGTCAAGAGGGTTACAAGGAAGAGGGAAGGTTTGCCCTAACGAACCTCCTATAAGCTTCAACTGTATGATCGTCACACCCCAGTCGTTCCTACCACAAGTGTTCCACCACTACCCAGGATTCCTACCAAGCAACATCTGGGAGTCCGTTCGCCCACCTCTGTCACTACTACTGCCATTGCTGGCATTACATCCCCGAGGCCCATGGGACGAGTACCAGTCAAGTCCCGTCTTGGACCAGGGGTAGCTCTCCCAGTTACACAAGAGGAAGTCCGTTCTTCGACAATAGCGTCAAGGGAAGGAAAGAAATTGCCAACTGACGTATCCGGTCCATGTGTTAGAGGACACACTACTCACCGTCGTGTTGATACCGATAATGAGCCACCCGGCCCTAGAGTATCATCATCAAAGATGTTGTGGCGACCTAAAACCATTGGACCGTTACCTGCAGAAAGCACCAAAGCTGAAGAGATAAAGGAAGGTTCCAAGCCTTAGGAAGTCTTTACTATTTCAGAGTCTTCTTTAGAAGAGCTCATCTACCAGTCACCACCAATTGACCTTGAGATTGTTAAAGAAAGATCAATTGAGGCAGCTTTGGAAAAATTAAGGGCAAATATTAAACAATTATCTAAAGAAAGAAGAAATGGACTTGATGATGAGAAGGATTTGATAAACTATATGGAAGAAGATTTTGCAGAAGTTCACGTTGTTGGGACCGTAGCATAGTCATCTTTACGGGAAGAACGACCACCGGTTGAGGAAAATGCAGCTGAAGCATTCCAACGGATCATCCAACAGAAGGATGAACAGATTTACTGCATGGAAAGGATGATAGAAGAGATGACAGTTGTTATGGCCACAATTCAAGGGCAGACACACTCTTCAGAGATAATAACACCTCCAGGAGCAAATCAGCCAGAGATTGTTGACGCCACAAATAAAAGGAGAGAGATCACTTCTATTAACAAAAAGGAGCAGCCAAAAAAAGATGTCATCCAAAGTCTAATACCTGAAATGGAGATAAAACAAATGGTAGAACAACAAGTGAAAGAAGTTCTGGCTCAATCCAAAGGAGGGGCATCAGTTTTGAAGGTTAGACCCTACCCTGAAGTGTTTGATGCTATCTAATATCCCATGGGTTTTGTACCACCTCAGTTCAAGACATTTGATGGTACTGGAAACCCCCGACAACATGCTACACATTTTCGAGTAAGTTGCTGCAACGCGAGGGGTAACGGCGCTTTGTTGTTTCGTCAGTTCATTAGCAGCCTTTCGGGAGTTGCTTTCGACTGGTATGTAGAGCTGTCAAATGGTTCAGTAAAGACGTTCGTAGAAATAGAAAAATTATTTGTCAAGTGGTTTGTTAGAGCTCAGCACCATATCACCATTGATGATCTCGTGGTGGAGAAACAGAAGCCGAATAAAACTCTGGTGGACTATATTCTGCGACTGAGAAATTTATGCATGAGATGTGAACCACAATTCCAGGAGCAACATGTAGTTGAAATCCTGTTAAAAATTACTCACGAGCAGGTTGCATTCCTTCTCAAAGGATTTACAATCAAGACGTTCGAAAAACTACTTAGCAAAGCCCATAATCTTTAGGAAGAAACAAATCAATTTGGATTTCTAGAGAAGATCGAGAAATCAAAACCAATGAATACAACTGAGGAGTTTGGAATAGTGGCAGTAGTTGGCAAAGGCAAACGACTGTTGAAAATACAAGCTGGACGACCTAAACAGACTCATCAGCACCCGCGGCGGGACTACCAACAACGCGAGCAACATCAAAACCATCAACCAATCATCAAGAAACAATTAAGCAAGGTGTACTCATTCAATGATGGGGCAGTGGGGAATATATTTTGTGATCTAATCAAGAATCCAGAATTCAAGTTGACCGAACCCAGGAGACCGAACGAAGTCGATAAGAAAGATCATCCCACATATTGTTCGTAACATAGATTACTCGGCCACAACATAGAGAATTGTCACGTCTTCAAGGACTGTCTTGAGAAGGGCTTCAAAAGTGAAAGCATAACGATACCGAAAGAATATTTAAGAGAATCTAAAAGAAGTTTCATTAATATGATTTCGACTGATCCAACGGTTCCAACTGACCCCCTTGCACTTGAGGATGAATGGAGAAAACCTTGGTCCAATTCGCCAATAGACTTTAAACCGGGTCCGAACCATTTATGCACCACCAACAATAAGACTGACCTCGGATAAGGAGAAGGACTTGCTTGACAGCGTATCTGGTCTACAGACCAGGGACCAGACTTCTCTCCAACGGGCTGATGTCACCAACGTGATATCCTGCCTTGGAGCGTTGGCATCAAAGGAGAAGTGGCAGAGCCAAGGGTTGTCGTATCTATACTAAGAGAGCATTCAGCGGGTCATTCTCCTAAAGAGGATTGTAAGTCTGACATTCCGACAGTCATTGCTACAGCTACAACGGAGCCTGACCCAGGAAGAGTTGTGCATCAGGATACTCCAATTGACCTCAAAATAGTTAAAGCAAAGTCGATTGAGGCTGCTCTAAAAAAACTTAGAGTCGATATCGGATAGTTAGCTAAACAACAAAGGAAAAATGTCAACGATGATGATTACAACCAAACAGATTACATGGTTGAGGAGTTTGAGGAAATCAATGTTATTGAAGCTAGGACCACATAATCTTCGCGTGATGCTTTATTTCCCATCGATGAGAACGTCGTAGATGAGTTACGAATGGCCATTCAACAGCAAAATATGTGAAACAGCCGAATGGAAAAGAAGATAGAAGAGCTGACGAATGTTATAACCTGATTCAAGAACAATTATGATTACCTCAGATGAATATTGAAAAGTCAAATTTGGTGAAATTGTTTGAAGAGAAGCCTGGGACAATAATATTGGTTGATAAGGGAAAGCGACCATNNNNACGATGATGATTACAACCAAACAGATTACATGGTTGAGGAGTTTGCAGAAATCAATGTTATTGAAGCTAGAGCCACATAATCTTCGCGTGATGCTTTATTTCCCATCGAGGAGAACTTCGTAGATGAGTTACGAATGGCCATTCAACAGCAAAATATGCGAATCAGCCGAATGGAGAAGAAGATAGAAGAGCTGACGAATGTTATAACCATGATTCAAGAACAATTACAATTACCTCAGATGAATATTGAAAAGTCAAATTTGGTGAAATTGTTTGAAGAGAAGCCTGGGACAATAATATTGGTTGATAAGGGAAAGCGACCATTGCAGATACAATTGAAGCGGCCTCAACAGAACTACCAATGTATTCAATAACATACTCAACAACTGACTCAACATGGAGTCAACAAATTGTCTCTTACGATACTAGAGCGTCTAAACAAAGAATATTCATTCAAAAAAGAAGCAGTGGAAGAAATATTCCAAGATTTGGTCAGAAAACCCTAATTCAGACTGCCAGAGCCAAAAAATTCAGACGAGGTTGATAAGAGGGATCACCCCCAGTATTGTCTATACCACAGACTAGTTGGACACACCATAAAAGACTGCTTCAGCTTTAAGAATTGGCTCGATTATAATTTCATAAATGAGAACATAATGATCCCGAAAGAATATTTGAAGAAACCTGAAAGAGGTTCCACCAATATAATTTCGGTTGATCCAATTGTTCCAGTTCGTGAAAAGGGACATCAGCAAGACAACAGATAGTGGGTCCTGACCCTCCCGACACAATTCAGATTTCATTCAAAATTCTGTAGACAATTTGATATCAAATGAAGAGGAATTTTCTTTTTGGAATAACTCACGTTGTATGCTTAAAGTTCATCGGAAACACAATCGAGAAAAGTGCATTCAACGTAACAAATTTCTGGTGTTTTGGCGTTTTGACAAAATTAAGACTTAAGGGAGAAATGCAATTGATACCTTAATGATCATGTCCTTCACTTTAGAACTCTGAGTGGGTCCTAACTGTCGAATGAGTTATACTATCTCAGAATGCGTGTTAAGAAACATAAAAAACCCTCTTAAATATAATACTCAGAAAAAAATTACGTGACCAAGAAAATTCAACTGCAATTCCAATGCGAGAGCGTCAACTATGACTTCAATTCGAGAACATCGATGTGTTTCTTTGACACAATATGAACAGTTTATATAAGAGAGGTGATGAAAAAGATACCAACCACAATGGTGTCATAGAGTCAAAACCTCTCAAGCCGCGACATCCTTTGCAATAGCACATCTTTATGTGTACTTGAAAGAATACAATTCCCATAGTACCTTAAAAGATGGGTTAATTTTTTTTTACATGCTTCCGATCAGTCGACAATATCTTAAGAAGCACTGTGCGTCGCGATGTTTCAGAGAGAAAGTTCTATTTTTAGAAGCACCGATGCCACGTGTTTGGAACTAGGTCCAAGAAAAAAATAAAAAAAAAAGAAAATTTCAAATAAATAAAAACTCACAAAATAGATAGATCGAACAAAATCAAAATGAATCATAAACATTCAAATTATTTTTGCAAATTCAAATATTCTTCTTAAATTCGCATATTTCACACAAATTCATATATTTTTACTTGAATCCACATACTTGCACATTCTATCCACATATTTTTTCGCATTCACATATTTGAATACACATATTTTTCCGCATTCACATATTTTCCAAATTCATATATTTGAATCCACATATTTTCCATATTCACATATTTGAAGTCATATATTTTCACATTCTATATATATATATATATATATTTTCTCGCTACTCCTTGGGTTGGATGTGAGTCGTAGCGCTTTCTTCCCCAATGTAGCAGATATTTTCCTCGTCACCTCTTAGGTTGGATGTGAGTTCCAGCGCTTTCCTCCCTAGCGTGATGATATATTTTCGCGATACCCCTTGGGTTGGATGTGAGTCTCAACGCTTTCCTCCCCAATGTAACAGATATTTTCGTCACCTCTTGGGTTGGATGTGACTCTCAGTGTTTTTCCTCCTAGTGTGACCGATATATTTTCCCGCTACCCATTGGGTTGGATGTAAATCTCAGCGCTTTCTTCCCCAATGTAACAAATATTATTCACGACACTTCTTGGGTTGGATTTGAGTCACAGAATTTTCCTTCCTAGCATGACTGATATATTTTCTCACTACCCCTTGGGTTGGAGGTGAGTCCCAACGCTTTCCTCCCCAATGTAGCAGATATTTTTCTCGTCACCTCTCTGGTTGGATGTGAGCCCCAGCATTTTCTTTCCTAGCGAGACAAATATATTTTTCTCGTCATCTCTCTGGTTGAATGTGAGCCACAACGCTTTCCTTCTCAGCACTCAACCATCTTAGCACTCAGCAATCAGGATAGGCATCGTCCTACTCCTTCTCAACACTCAGAAATCAGGATAGGTTTTGTCCTATTCCTCCTCAGCACACATATTTGGGATAGGCTTTGTCCTAGGATAGGATCTATCCTATTCTTCCCCAACATATTTGGGATAGGCTCTGTCCTATTCCTCTTCAGCGCACATATTTGGGATAGGTTCTGCCCTATTCTTCCTCGACACATTTGGGATAGGCACAACCCTACTCCTTCCTCAACACATTTGGGATATGTTCAACCCTAGTCATTTCTCAGCACTTCTTACAATCATGTTGTTTGTAACAATCATAACAATCTTTGCAAGACAAAAAAATCCACAGCAAACAAAAACAAATAAAACGCAACAAAACTAATAAAGGCACAAATAAACCAAAACAAACTAAATCGATATTTAAACTTGAAAGTTCAAATTCACAGCAACAAATTAAGAATACATCTATTAATCCCAACAGAAACTCAACTTCACTTCAATTCAAATTCAACTCTTGGTATTGATATTTTTACATTCTTTTGGTGATTTTATTGATCACTTCGGTCAGCGCCAATAAGTGTGGCGTGTTGGCACAGCCCACCCCACCTATTGGAGTTCCATTTGTTGACCTTATTTTTGGTGAGGTCTCTTCTTCTTCTTAGAGCCTAGGGTCTTGATATAGGACTTTCACTTGAACTCTCTTTGAGGACTAGTTTAAGACCCACACCAACTAAAAATTCAAGCCACTTCTTGACTCCTTAAAGTTTCGTATGGGTGATTCTAAATCCTTAACATTTGGTTGAGTCGATTAAAACTAACGTAAAGAAACTCAAGTCGAGTACCCATAAAATTTAAAGCCTTAAGAAACCCATCATGACTTTCAGGCACTCTCACGATACGTGAGTACCACAA
The DNA here is from genome assembly GCA_003013225.1 of Phalaenopsis aphrodite. Classification (NCBI taxonomy): domain Eukaryota; kingdom Viridiplantae; phylum Streptophyta; class Magnoliopsida; order Asparagales; family Orchidaceae; genus Phalaenopsis; species Phalaenopsis aphrodite. The sequence continues at coordinate 262,765 of NEWO01000695.1, read as the reverse complement.
TTCGCACGCTCTTTGCACATAAATATTGAAATTCACGTCATCTGCACCTATAGAAAGCTTCACGATTGATCTAGCACGAATCAATTGCTGGAATAATCGATCACGGAATAAAATTTAAAGAAAATTGAATTTGACGTGTTTTCGACCCGACCGTCGACGAAGTCGTCCGAACGACACCGGATGACGGAACAAACTATGTCGGTGCGTGCGTAACGTCGAATTTAGCTAGGAGGGACACTCAATTCGATATTGTTTCGTGCGCAAGCGTAAAATGCATAAATCGGTAGGATTGAAACACTAAATAATATCATTTCAAAGACATAAAACCAAATTATAGGATAGTTGGGAAGTCACCGAGGTGTTCCTCGGATCTGTGACATCCCCTACCTTTCATCCCTTTGACTCCTGAAAAATAATTGTTCATATTTTGAGTCATTCCCTTTTGATTTTCCTATGTCCAACCTTAGAAACCCAAACTTTGAAATCTAGAAGACAGAACCATTAATCTTAATCGAGAGTCTTCTTAGGTGACTTCAATTGTTTGAGATATAATTAACTATAAGGGTTTGTCTCTATAGGGAACTTAATGACCCAACTTAATATAAATCCTATTTAATCTCCCATATTAAATAGGGGGAACTTGTCGGCTTATAAAAAAAAGCTTTCGCAGACCAAACGGGCGTCACAAACTCTTTAGTTCAGGTAGTTAAGTCTGCTAACAAATGTTATATTTATCCTCTGGATAATGTACTATTTGTGGTATCATGATCAACCGTCTAGACTATCAAATATGTTAGGTCCATTCGATCTCCTTTTTCTAAATTAAAATATTTTTATTATCCAAAATTATAGTCATATTTATAAATTAAATTGAAACATTATTTTCCAAAGTTAATATACTATTTAATAAAGTTATAATCACATATATATAAAATAAATTAAATTAAATCATAAATAAAGATTCCGCAACACTTTATTTGGCCATCAAAGAGGAAGGAGAGAAACTAGCAAAACTGTTATAATATGCTCTAAATCATCTTTGTTAAACAATCAACCATGGGTTGCAAATTTACAATTACTCGGAGGTGATGTACTCATTTGTCTGTTCACTATAGAGAGACCTCTAATGTTCATTGATGAAACCAATGATCTTATTCCAAGTCTTCAACATAATCCACCATCATCACACCCTAAATAGATATCAGATCTAAGGTTCTTTATGGAGTATAACCTAGACCTTACTAGATAATTGAATCATAGTCGGATACAACAAGAAAAGAGAGTTTATCTCTCAAAAAAAAATTTAATGAATTGGCATACAAAAAATACATAGGATTCGCATTATGTCAGGTGTATGCATCAAACCTGTAGCCTCATATTTATATGTGGAATCCAGAGTCAAGGCTATAAATTGACAAATAACTGAATTACATAGAATGGCATAGATTGATATTGTTGTAACTAGCTATGGAGCAAAAGAGCTCGCTTAATAAATCATCGGTGGCTTCAAGCAAAAAAGGCGAGTTGAATTTTACCCTGATGAGTTCTTAAATTCAACAATCTTGGCGCATATAAGGGGCAAGTTACTCAAGCGAGAACCTCTTGTCAGTCGACTGCACTCTTGGTCAGTGATCTAACTGGATTAACTTCAAGCAAGTATCCCTATTTCATGGGCGACTTCTTGAATCTTTTAACCAAGTTAACAGCATAGTTTTGAGGACTAAATTGGTGCAACTCTTAGGAAACTTGTTGGTAACTGTGTGGCATACCAATCTTAAGGCCTTAGGCAAGTTCTAAGGAGTAAGGGTTCAAACCAGTTTAACTTGTAACAGCTTCAAAACCCAATTGAGATCTATAATATGATGACTAATCAAACTCTGGAAAATTTGAACGTACATCTCATATAATTATTTCTCGGTAACAGAATTTAAGTATTTAATGAGATATGCAAGAATGTTACCTCACTAATTACATATAAGCCATTGCATGAGGCAGATAGCTATTACTGAGCGATGATGCTAAAAAAAAAAATTTTTCTCTTTCACTTAAAAGCATGTTTCTATAAGAAATTCACTCTATACTATTTCACTTGAAAAACTTGCATTTAAAGTCAAAACATGATGAAAACATAATAATCGCTCACAAAAATGTTGGAAATTTCTCGAGGTTTTAAAAGCACTGGCAAACCTGTTCCTATGATGCTATCCTTGACTGAAACAGAAACAGATGAACTGATGTGAATTCCATCAGTATTAGGGCTTCTTTCAGGTGCAATCACTTTCACCCGAGAAACTTGAACTTGAAAGCAATTACTGAAAGCGAGATGGATCTTTTGACTATTCACCAGAGTCAAATCTTGTATGGTAAGCCGCCTCATCCGATGAAACGTAATTGCCTGCATCAGCATAGTTTTTCCAGTTTGATAGTGAAGAAAATTACTACTAAAGCATAATAAATATAGGAACTAACTGTTGGGGCCCTTCGACATGGCTGCAAAAATGAAAAAAAAGCTTCAGAAATCGTTTTTTTATTAGCACGGATATGAACATTAACACGAGGTTAAAAGCTTTACATTTGAAGAATTGACCTTGCATGACCTCGCCCACCACTCTTGGCCCATGCCATCAATAACCCCTTCGCCTCTAACTTCAAGATCCTTTATCCCGTGGAAATAAAGCCATCTACGAGCATTTTCCTGTTGCCAGATATCAGGATCTGAGGGTGCCACAATTGTTCCCATGAGCTGTTAAGTGTGCAGTTCTTGAATCATTAAGCTAGCACCATTAATAATATTAGGAAGAAATGAATTGGGCTTACAGAAAGATGAAGCAAAATGGTGAAACTTTAGTTAAGGATATTTCTATGATATAGATTAGCAAGATGAAATGAAAAAGGAAAGAAACATTACAAACAGGAGAAACTGTCAAAATAGTCCCTATACAGTTTGCAGTGGTTCATTTTAGTCCTAGGGTATATAAATGTTAATTTAGTTTCCAAAACTTTTTAATATGGGCTGAAACAGTTTTTACAAAGGACTATTTCAGCTCCTATTAAAAGAGACTAGGCATTAGTTTGACAATTTTATAAATTTTGGGACTAAAATGACCTAGGGAACTATTTTTGCAATTTACTCTTACCAACAGTGTTGTTAAGGCTTTGTTGTTGTTTGTAAGTAGATGTTTTAGATTCGACTTGTGTTAAGAAAGGCAGAGGTAGACCTAGGAAGACTTGGGTTTATTGTATTAAAAATGATCTTAATTTATTAGAACTAAATGAAAATATGACACTAAATAGGACGCAATGGAGAAAAAGGATTCATGTGGCCGACCCCACGTAGTGGGATTAAGGCTTTGTTGTTGTTGTTGTACTCTTACCAACAGTGTCACTTTGGATTTGCAAGGGCCACCAAAGTTTGTCTGCCTAAGAAAATAAACATTCCCAGCTGGAATTTTAAGGATTGCTCCTACTTTTGAGGAACAAGCAAGTTTCCAAGCATCCAAAAAGGCCTGTACAAATGAACAATCAGTTTCATTTTTTTATTTTTTATAGGCTGATGAAGCAAAATACACATCTTTCTGACAATTGCTAAATGGGTAATTTGTGGATGCACACAAAATAAGCAATGTGAAAAAAAATATTTACTATTTCAGTAAAAGGACATATTCTGTATATGAATCTACTTGAATACGCTGTAAATTAATAACTTAAAGTACACCAAAAATTTAATGATGTAATTGCAGTGGTAGGCATTTAAAATGCAAAAGTGATAGAAGAATCCTTCAAGACAGCATAAGAAATTGAACAAAAGATTATGGAAAAACTTATTAGGAATTATTTGGTAATATACTCCTCAAATAAATTCATGCTTAACTTAGCGGCACTTCAACCGCTTATATGATATTTGCATTAGCATTTTTAAAGCAACAAATCAATACCCAACTTCTCTTATTTCATGCTCAAATTCTACTTAGCATGTACTCAGAAACAGTGCACCTCATCCATATATAAGGTATAACACATAAAAATTGCACACAAACAAAATAGTGTGCTAGAATATAAGGCATTTCACTCAAATACTCTATTCAAGGCCAAATACTTTAATCGTGAGTGAAGTATCTTATTTTTAGGTGAAATATCTTCATATAAGAAAGGCAATGAATCACATGCGTGATATGAGGAACCAAATATTTAATTGAATAACCATCAATGAATCACATGCATGTATGATGGTTATGTTATATATTTGTGTATGAGTAACATATAACATAACCATCATACACAACCAATTTTAATTTGATTGTGTTTGAGAATGAAGCAGCATTACTTGTATGAAACAAATTTGGTTAAAGGATCTCAAAATCATTGAATTAGCTTTCAAAATAACACAATGTAGACTGATCAATAAAATTCTTAAAAGAAAAAACTGGGGCGGAATATCTTAACCAAAATTTTTGCCAGGATGGACCTTGAAACACTCTCGAATTTGTCATGAGTATAATATAAATCACTTATATGTTACACAACCCTCAAGGTAAAAACCCTTGGATCTACTTTGTCCTGAGTATATTTTAAATCACTTATATCTTGCACTCCTCTCAAAACTAAATCCAAAGGCATCAAAGCCCATCTTGACCAATGTTTGGTCAATATATCCACATACAATTTTTTTTTACTAGTCTTACAATAATCAACCTTCAAAATTCCTCATTTTTTTCAGGGGTTATATGATACTTCAAATCAATGTCGAGTGGGAATAAGAGAACAGGTCTGACTTCAAGAGAACGAACCAAAAAAAAAAATAGAAAACAAAAAAAGACAACGGGCATTCAATGCCATCCCCCAAAAAGCATTGTAGAAGGTTGAATTTGTACTAAATTCACCACAAAAAATAAAAATTAACAAAAAAACGATTCCTTACCTTGAAGACTCTGTTAATCACTCTTCAAGTCTGTGCCAAGATTCAACAAAGCCACAAAAACAAAAAAAATATTCCATCATAAGTGACAACAAGCAATCAACAAGCGTTTTCGTCATTCAAAATTGAAACCTTAGATCATCTTTTCTTACTTCAATCGTCACAAGTCACAAATTTCAACCAATATCTCATCGTTTTCATGAAAAACCAACTGGCATTTTTCTCGTACCTTTGTATCATCTTCGATCCCATTTCCTTTAGCGCCGTGATTAATCACTGAAACTACCCTCATCGTCCTCGACCGTCTCGCCCCGCGCCTAAAGCTCGGAAGCCGAAGCATAGGCTCGAATCCTCCAGCTCCGGTTCGCTCCGACCATGAAAGCAGTAAGCTCAGCACCACAACAACAGTAACACGTGAAGAGGAGGAGGCGGATGAAGAAGAAGAAAAACATCGAGACACCATGGAGCTTGTCAACTCCGCTTGAAACAAGAGGAGGCGGGGAAGAAACAAAGAATATCAGCGGCATCAAAATGTACCGGTTTTTGAGGTTGCAGGCCCGAAACGAGGGCCGCGTGTGCCATTTATTAGTTCGGCTCGGTCTGATTCGACAAAGGGGAGGCGAGCCGAAAGTGTGACCTGGTTGTTGGCCGATTCTCCTTCTTGGCAGTTGTGATGTCAACAAACTTTTTCTTTCAAGGGGTCAGGTTTCCTTAAAAGTTTGAGTGTTATACAAGTGAGTATAAAAATTTAAGGATGAATATGTAAATACAAAAGAATAATGTGATATGCATGTAAATGCTTTATTATTTTTTTATTATCTCAAATCAATATTCTTAATTCATAAAATATGTAAACCTTGTACTAATATTTTATTGGTCATTCTAAAGCCAAAGTTAGGAAATTTTGGCATAGTAATCTAATTTCATCATTTGTTTTGATGATGTAGACAGTTGATGTGTGCTAGAAAATTCACGGCGGCAGAGTAATAGATTATCGTCTTAGCGTTACACGAATATTCAACACACACTCATATGTAAAGGGAAACCATCTATGATGATACCAGAAATTTTTAAGTAAAAAACCCGTAAAGGGAAAAAACCACAGGGCCCGACCCATTTATAAAAATCAACCATAAGTTGTAGATTACAGAGGCCTCTTTATCCCACAGACGGAAAATGGTTACTAGATTTTCCATGGTACAACATCAATTGATGGCGTCTGGTCAGTAGTGGTCAACGACAGTCGATGACGGTCGGCGGTGGTCGACGGAGGTCAGCAACGATCAGCAGTGGTCGACGGAGGTCAGCAATGATCAACGGTGGTCGTCGGCGGCCTGAGGTAATTGACGGAGGGTGTTGGTCAATGGTGATTGGCGGTAGTCAACGACAGTCGATGATGGTCGGCAGTGGTCAACGACAGTTGATGACGGTCGGCGGTTGTCGACAGAGATCAGCGGTGATTGGTGATGGCTGATGATAGTTTGCGATGGTAGAGATGATGTTGGACTTAAACTCATTCTCAAAGCCTCAAGTTCTCTCTCAAGCCTCCTCCCTCATGTGAGGGGTAAGATTCTATTTATAGTGCTCTAAGTGCAATTAATGTAGGAATATGAACTATTTTGATCAGACGGTCTGGAGAGCTTCCCTTAATCAGATGACGTTTGATGAACATTTGAGTACCTTAATGATGTCGAAATTGAGCAATCTTGGGCACGTTGGATTCATCTTGTTGAGACACTCGATTCAACTATGAACTTGATAGTTTTGACATCTGTTTGACCTTTCAAATGTGTCGAAAAATCTTTTAAGGGTGGCTGATCCGGGATTGATTTGACTCGGATTGGACTAAATTTGATATCATTAAGTTTGTCTCATTGAGCCGGTCAGTTTGACAATAAGTTTGCTAAAATTGGAGCACTGTATGACTTATATCAAGATTCGAATGCTTCTTACTCAAAATATGACCTCGAGATTTATGTCATGCTTTGAGCTTCGTGCAAAAAGATGAAAATTTATTAGTAGTGTATCAGTTGTCCCCCTATTTTTAGGCGGGACCACTTGTACGTTCAAAAATATTAAGATCCGGAATTTTTTTGTGTGTATATGTATCAATGTATATCTATATGTGTTACTTTATTATTTTTTTTATAAGAAAAATATATATCCTATAGGTGAAGTACTTTACCTCAGCTCAGTTGTTAGTGTTTTTCATCTTCACGTTTGTCGGTGTGGTTCGAATACCAGGTGAAGACCGAAAAAAAGAAAAATTTTTGCCTTGCTTGGGATTGTCTGGTCGTTAGCTAAGAGAGCTTAAGACATTGACCGCACAGCCCGCTCGAAGTTGAAAAAATGTTGGTCCGGGACCGCTGAGCATTGTTAAAGCTTGAAATATTAAGCGTATGGGGAAGGCAGACTGTGCAAATGAGCCACCTAAAAATTTGAGAATTTAATGGAGGATTTAAAGAGTCGTGCTACGTTAAAGAGAATATGTAAAGTGTTGTTTTTTTTATGTTTTTTATTATTTTTAATGAGCTGTCGTTTTTTTAATAAGCTGTCATTTTTTATTTTTATTAAATGAGCAGCTGTTTTTTTAATGAGCTATCGTTTTTATTTTTTTTAATGAGCAGCAGTTTTTTTTAATTTTATGTCTCATATCATGCCTATAAATAGATGGATTGGATGAGGGAAAATATCATAAGTGAGGAGAAGAAGAAGGTCATCCTACAATGTGGAGAAAAGTTGCGGCGGAGAGTTGCGACGAAGCAAAGAGTTGCGGCGAAGTGAAGAGTTGCAGAGAAACGTTTCTGCGAAGTATTGCGGTGAAGCATTAAGTCGTTCATATCCTGCGTAGCAGACAAGTAGCGGGATCTTCTAATACGTTGCGGAAATGACGACAACCGGAGAACCTCGTTCTGCTGAAAACCAAAAGAAAAACCAGAATGTGGAGGAAGCGATGTCAATTCTGATGGAAAGCGACTTGATCGTGTTTCAAAAGAAGTATTACTTTTAGAATGATACGGTGGTGATATTGCCGGTTTCGACTGATCGAGCGTATTCTCCTCCTTCCGGGTATGTCTCCATTCATGATGCAGCCTTGAGTGCTAGCCTATGATTTTTGCCAGCACATGGGTTAACTGTTTTCTTCAGGAGTCATGGGTTGACGTTAACACCGATAATTTTAACACAGTTGTGTGGATTCTTTAGTGACTCATATGATCGTGTGATGTATAAACATAAGACATTGGATTTTCGTCTAAAGGAGTTGATAAGATAATGGTCCGTGAGATTCTTCTTTACACATAAAGATTCGGGGCCCCGCGAGACATGAGGAAGGTTTAAACAATCTCCCCTCTCACTTCAGACTGCTGAGAAGGGAATATTGCAAATGCTGGGATTTCGTGACTTGTAGGAGTTGTTTTTTGAGTCACAATATATTTATGAATTTGTGAGCGAGGAATCATTGTTCAAGGTCAAGCTTTCTCTTCATCTCGAATGGTCCACGACGATAGCATTAAAGAAATCTAAGAATAGACTTTCCGAGCCATCCCTCGTAGAATCCTTAAAGCTGCTCCTAACAAGCAATGACTGTAAAATATCGCCTCAGAAAAATAAAAAAAAAATTAAAATATTACATGAGCCTCTGCCCATTCCTTCGATTGTTCATATTCCTGAGAATGCCCTGTCTCATGAATGTACTGGGCTCCTGTGGGCCGAGAGTTTTGTAAGTTTCTTTTATTTTCTACCACTGTATAATTATTTCATATATCTGACCTAGGTTTTTTTTTTCTAGATGGATATCATGGTGGAAAACCAAAAGGGGCTTCGACTAGCCCTAACAAAATTGGAGCTCCTAATTTGTTAAGATTAAATATTTCCAAGGTGAGTACAAACCTCGATATGAATCCGGGGTTAAAAGAGTCACAACTCTGGAATCACAGTTGACAGAAGTGCAGGATAAAACTATCAATAATGGCAACTTCTCTTTCATTACAGCTTCAGGATCTAGAGAGAACTCGAGAGGGGTTGGTGTAAGCACAAGCCGACCTTAGTAAAAGTAATAGTCGCATGAAAGCCATTGAGTTGATGGTGGCAGTCCAGGAGGAAGAGACCCGACTTTTGAAGTCTACGAAGGGTGTTGATGTTGCAGGAGTTAGGCGCAAAGCAGTTGAGGACTTTAAGAACTTTCTTGAGTTTAAAAATATCATTCGAGACCATGTCCAAGAGAATCGTGATTGTGTACCTGATGTTGAGGTAATGGAGCAATAGAAGTGGTTCACCGAAGAAGAATTCATTCTGGGTTTCTTGAAGAGGAGTCGAGCAGCGCAACGTCGAACCGAGGTTATTGTTGAGGGGCTCACTCCAAGCCAGACTTCAGAGGAATCTTCCTCTGATTCTGATGGTGATGACATCAAGAGTGAATTAAATAAGATGTTCTTCAACGACAACGAGGTGGCGAAGGAGAACATTGACGTTGATTAGTGTTTTACTCTTTCTTTTCTATTTGTAGATTTGCTTTTGTCATATTGCTCTAAGTACACATATGTCGTTATTCTTTTCAAACTTTACCAAAGTGTCTTTGTATTAGTGAAGCATGCTAATCATCTTATGTTGTTACCTATTTTCCTCCCGAGTATCTTTTTGGTGATAAGCTTGAAACATGTTTTATTTCATGTCACAGCGGATACAAGATATCATTTAGAAGTTCTAGTATGTGAGAAGGTTACCATAGGGATGAATTGCCAACAATATTTGACCTTGTTGAGGCTATCTATCAGAGTGTTACTTGATGATGTTAACATGTATAGGTGAGTCAATGGAAGCCCATTGATTACTTATTAACCCATCTGAGGTTGTTTGTTTGAGCATTGCTCACTTGCACACCTGTGTAGAAGGGGTCAGGTGTAGCCCACCAAGGACTGTTAACCTATCCAGGGTTATTTACCAAAGAAAAAACTCAATGCTATTAACCTATATGGAAGATGTTAGATCAAATCCCCTTAAGATTGATCATGCTCTGACTAAGATACAACCAGAGTTGTGCATTTCTCGGGTCAAGAGCAAAAAGTGACTTGTGACTGAGCCATTACACTTTCTAAAGATATCCTTTTTGTATAGGAAAGTGAGTAATATTTAAGACATATTGATTATGTATGAGTTGCGATGTAATAACATATGTGGATTACATGACTTGGGTGTTATTGCTAGTATTTGCGAATATTTTCTGCATTCCAATTATGGGGCAAGATTTTCCCATCTGAATCCTTGAGCTTGAAGCTTCCAGGCTTGATTGTGGTAGCCACAATATATGTGCCTTCTCAGAGAGGTGATAGTTTATTGCATTGGGGACCACGACTGACGGCTTCAATGCTACTCAAGACCAGGTCACCAAAGAAGATAAGTTGATGCTTGACTCTCTTGTTGAAGTGGCAAGCAACTCTTTGGAAATAAGAAGCAGCTTTCAGATGGGCCACATCACATGTTTCTGGGAGGAGATCCAAATGTTATCAGAGCTTTTTTCTTGTTGCTATCTGAGTTAAAAGTCTTAACTTGTGGGTTTGGAACTCTGATATCAACTGGGATAATAGCCTCAGTGCTAAAGGAAAATTTATATGGAGTTTCGCCCCGGTTGGAGTACGCACGGTTGTACGATAGGCCCGAAGGACTTTGTACAACTCTTCTACCCACTGCCTCTCAACCTTTTCAAGACAAGTCTTCAATCCCTTGAACACTGTCTGATTTGTCACCTCTTTCTGTCCATTTGTTTGAAGATGTGCCACATCAGTGTGCACTAGTTGAATGTGAAGATCCTTCCAGAGAATTGAGTCTTATTATCAGTTATAATCTTTGTGGGAAACCCAAAGAGACAAATAATATTCTTCTAGACAAAATGTTTGGCATTTACTTCAGTGATCTTGGCAAGCAACTCTACTTTTATACACTTGGTGAAGTAATCAACAACTAAGATGATGAACTTTCATTGTCCAGTAGCTATTAGAAACGGTCCCATCATATCTACCCCCTATTGGGTGAAAAGCTAAGGACTCAGAAATGACGTGAAATTTACTGACAGTGCATGCATAAGTTTCGAGTGTAGTTGATAATTCTTGCACTTTTACACAAACTCTAATGTATATTGATTGATCGTGGGCCAGTAAAAACCTTGTCTCGTTATTTTAAGAGCAAGAGGTCTACCCCCAAGTTGCTAACCACATATTCCAGAATGAACTTCTTGCAAGGCATAGTCAGCTTCAGATGGAGGAAGTTAATTGAGGTATGGACATACAAATGCTTTTTTATATAGTTCATCCCCAATAAGGATGAAGTGGGCAGTCATACGTCGAAGGCGAATTGACGTGGTAGCATTATCTGTCATTATTTCGTCTTGGAGGAAGGTGACGATGGGATCCATCCAAGATGGCTCCCATGGGTCATCTATAGATAGTATCACCCATGGGCTCTGAATGCTAGTGAAATGTATCTCCTCAATACACCTTTTTTGTAGAGATCTCCAGTTATTCAAGTTGCAAGCTTGGAGAGAGCATCAACTTGGGTTTTATGCTCTCGATATATGTGAATGAGCAGATATGTTTCAGTTTGGGTGAGTAGTGTTTTTACTAGACTGGCATACTACACCAGCTGAGAGTTATGAGCTGAGAGTTATGAGTGTCAAATTCTCCCTCTACTTGGGATGCAATGAGTTGAGAATCAGTGTAGATAATCATGTTTTGTACTTCACAGTCTATGACAAGTTTTAATTCGATGACAAATGCTTCATATTCAACAACATTATTGATGGCTGGAAATTTCAAGCAAAGTCCGTACTCCAAGATGTCTTATTTTGGGGAGACAAGTAGTATTCCTGCACCAACCCATCAGTTTATGGATGCTCCGTCCATGTATAGTGTCCATTGAGGTAACCGTGGAGGAAAAAAGGGGGGTTCATCAGAGGTAGGCACTGTACATTCTATCACAAAGTCGCCAACACCTGTGATTTGATGTTTGGTCGTGGTAAATAGTGGATGTCAAATTCTTGCAATTTTATCGACTATTTAACTAATCTTCCTAATGCATCTGATTTTTGTAGGATAGTCTTCAAAGGGAGTTGTGTGTAGACGCGATAGTGTAACCTGAAAGTATGGACGAAGTCTCCTTGCTGAGAATGCCAGGGCAACCTTATCTACCATTGTATAGCAGCTTTTTGCATCAAAGAGAATCTTGCTAACATAGTATACTGGTTTCTCAACTGAATTTTTCATTCTGATAAGCATGGAGATTATTGTATGAGGTGAAATAGTCAAATCAATATATAACATCTCTCCTTGCACAGGCCTTGAGAGGAGGTAGGGTGAAGCCAAATATGCCTTAAGTTGCTCAAAAGTAATTTGATAGTCATTTGTCCATTGAAAACTAGTGTTCTGAGAACCTCTAAGTTTCTTGAAGAATCACAGATACTTATCCCCTTAATGAGCTAAGAAATGTGATAGAGTGGCTATACGATCATTCAAGTGTTGCACCTCCTTAATATTATTTAGAGGCACCATATCTCTCAGTGCCTTAATTTTTTTTTTGGTTTGCTTCAATTCCACGATGGGTAACCGTGAATCCCAAAAACTTCTCTGATGTGACTCTGAAAGCACATTTAGTTGGGTTAAGTCAAAAATCTTATTGACGAAGGAGTTGGAAACACTCTTCCAGATGAGAAATGTGTTGGGATGCTTCCAAGCTTTTTACTAACATGTCAACATAAACTTCCATTGTACGCCAGAAAAGGTTTTTGAAGACCTTGGTCATGAGTCGTTGATAAGTTGCACCAGCATTTTTTAACCCGAAAGACATAACCTGATAACAGTATAAGCCATTATCTATTTGAAAAGAGGTGGCCTCCTTATCTATTGGGTTCATCTTTATTTGATTGTATCTTGAGTATGCATCCATAAGGCTTAGCATTTGATCTATGCATGAGAGGGGAAAACTATCCTTCGAGCAAGCTTTATTGAGGTCTGTATAGTCGACACACATTCTCCATGAGCCACTAACTTTTTTCACCATGATAATATTGGCTATCCATGCTGGATGATGTACTTCTCATATGAACTTTGCTTCAAGAAGTTTGTTGACTTCTTGTTCAATAGCTTGTAAGCGATCTGGGAAAAAAAGTGCTTCTTCCGACTGACCGGTTTAAATGTTGAGTCTACCTTTAAAGAGTGCATGATTATTTCAAGGTCAACTCCAGACATGTCGGCCAGAGTCAATGCAAAAAAGTCATGGTTCTTTTGGAGAATATCTACATACTCTGACCTATGCTCATCAAAGAGTATGGAACCAAGATGCACTATTCTTGAGGGATGTGAACCAAGTCTTCCACGCGAGAAGCCTGTTGAGATACATCTTCATCTTGAATATTGAAGTTCTCAATGCTAAGTTTCATTGATGGGCATGGCTAAGCTTTGTCTGAGGTAGCATGATTGTACTGTCTGTTGATCACCTCACACGACGTTGATCCTTGCTAGAGTTGGAAACTTGAACTTCAAGTGTTACAGAAGTCACGATGTCAAAGATTGATTGTAGTGGTCTCCCGAAGATGACATTATATGTCGATTCAATTTGACAAATGAACTGGACTGAGTGGGTTATCTGTCGAGAAAAATCTCCCAAGACAACAAGGAGATTTATTGTTCCCTCGACCCTCATTGGTCGATTACCAAAACCATATAATGGTCTGGATGTAGGTTGTAGTCTTTCCCTTGTCAATCCCAAACTAAAAAAGTTGAATATAACAAGACATTAATAGAGCTCTCATTGTCGATCAGAATACTCTTCACGTTATAATAGGGCTCGCCAATTCCTGTGCTAATGACAAGATCTTGGTGGGAGACTCAAACTCTTTCCAAATTGGAATCATCAAAAGTGATAGGCTCGAGGGGCAATTTATTCTGCATTGGCTCACCAACTATTGTGATAAAGACTTGATTAGTCACCAATGGGCCCCCAACAATTGTATGAATTTGACCTACAATTAGGTGACCCCCATCTTACTGCCTTTGTGTATGTTGCCTCCCAGTAGGAGCATTATTGGTATTAGCTGGTTTGTTCCGTACAAATCGACTAAGATATCCCTGCTTAATAATCTTTCAATCTCTTTTTTGAGCTACTTACATGCCTCAGTTGAGTGGCCATAACTTCGATGAAAATGGCAGTATTGTTCTTAATTCTCTCAATTATGTTTTAGGAGGTGAGGCCACTTAACGGCTTGCTCATCTTTGATAGCCATTAAGACATTAACATGTGACTTATTGAGCGGTGTATACTCTATCTTACATCGATACTCACTTCCGTGGCTCTCAGGTTGAGGAGGAAGGTCACAATTTTTCTATTGTTCGGGCTTTCTCCGTTGTGAAGATTGATTATTATCTTTAGTGTTATTCTTGCGCTATCCCCCAAATTTTTCAAAATGCTCTTTATGTGCGCTGATGGCCTCATCCGCAGTGATTTGGGCTTCTTCACGGTGGACAAGGTCAGTATACGAATGAACTTTCTCTCACATCAGTGATGAGTAAAAAGGTCCTTGGCGAATACCTTGATATACCGAAAATATATGCATTTTTAGACCCATATTTTATACTTATTTTTGGTGATATTGCACCTTAATAGAAGGTATTTTGATGTTTTCTTACAGGTTATTGATTTTTAGGACTTAAAGAAAAAAGGAAGCAAAAAGGATGAAATTTGGAGTCAAAATGATATTTTTGAAGAAGTACTCAACGTCGAACGCGCCAAGGGCAGCGCCGACTGCACAAAACAACATAATAGCTAAAATTTTTACTCAGTGTCGTCGGCGCTAGACTAACACCGACGGTGTCAAAAGCAGTTCAGCCCCTATTTCTAGAAGGTTCGATGTATTTAGATGATTTTTTATGTTTTTGGAGGCACCTCTTGGAGAACTAACCTTGGGCTTTATTTGGGGCCAAAATTCATCAAGAAATGGACTCCTTTTCACTCTAAAATGTTCCACCACGCTTCATTTTTGCCATTATTCATAATCCATCCTCATTCCATCACCATATTGGAGTTTATTAGTGATTTTTCTTTTATAGAGAGTTTGTATGTTGAGATTTAGTGTGAAACTTTCTGTAAGAGTGTTGGAGAAGGAGAAAAGTGAGAGATATATTCTTCCTGCATTTCTAAGGAAAGACTACAAGTGATTTACTTTGAGAAAGAGTTTTAGATAAGTTTTGTTTGTTTATTAATGTTGTATGAACTTTCTTTAATATATGAAATTTGTGTTTTGTTGTGTCTTTCTCATGAAGCCTGAGTAGTTCCCTCTATCTTTCTCCTTAATCTGAGATATGGTGAAATAAAAAAATAATATGATGTGCCAATATTAAAATATAAAATAAATTGTGATGATTTTCAACTCCGAACTTAATTTACATTTCAATATGTCCAATTGAATTGTTAAAATATGTTGTGAAACATATGATCCGGGAAATGGAGTATGAGTTCTACAACAGAGTGAGGATCACATTTGATTTCATGGAGGAGAAATTCGTTCATGGAATTAAGTGAAAATAAATAGATACATATTCTTTGTTGGGTGTAAAATTGGAGAATCTTTAGGGTGATAGACTAATGTCCCTAATTCGTTCTTAGTGTTTAAAAACTAAAGCGAGAGTTAGCCTTCAAGTGAAGGGAAGTGGGAGCTCTGGAGTGGGAGTCGGTATCCTCCTAGCCTAGCCACGAATTTAGCGACTAAAGCTATGATTAAACAATGATTTTCTATGCACTTTATCAGGGTAGAGAATTATAATTGCTCCTATTTAGTACATACATATTATAAACATTTATGTCATCTCATTTCACCAGAACCTCATTGTAGTGGGAAGGATGCTTTTTTTTCAGATAAGAAATCTTCATTACATAAACGTAGTTTGTAGATTAGTATTTAATTTTTAAACTTTACATTTCTGTTTTGCTAATAGTTAAGTACTTTAGGTTTGATAACATCTCAACATTTGAAATTAGTGACATTGATTTTGTTTGTTTTTTTGTAAATTTCCTAATAAAACTTATCATTGCCAATTTACACCTTCCCTGTGGGATCGATATTTGGGGCTTAAATAGAAAATCTTTTATTAATTGATAACGATACGTATACTAGCGTAGAATCTCATTATTAATTGCCTATAATTATATATATTTTACATAACTTACTTTTCATACAAGGATCAAATTTTTGGCGTCGTTGCGTGGGGAAGATAATGGTTAAATTTAAGTAAATTAAATAGTTTTAATATATTAGAAAAGTTAGAGATAATATATATACTATAAAATATATATAAATAAAAAAATAGACAAAAAATCAAAAATCCAAACAGAAATCTATTTAAGACTATTTTTTTTAAAGAGAATTATACTTGGCTTACTTTATTTGTTTATGTGAAATATTGGATCTGAAGGCTTAAAACTTACGATTCAAAGTTAGAACATACTATTAGAAAAATTCAAAAACAATAAAGAGAAATTAAAAATTTTTAAAAAATGGCAAATAACTTAGAAAATCTAATAAATGAGAATCGACAAAAACCATTAAATGATTATGCGAATCCGACATCAGATGAACTTCACTTGACTATTCAAAATCCTGATGTTGTTGCTAATTCATTTGAGCTTAAACCTGCTATTATCCAAATGATACAAAATAATCAGTTTGGAATATCACCTACTGAAGATCCTAACTTACATCTTGCTAGTTTTTTTGAGATCTGTGCTACATTTAAATATGACGGAGTGTCTAATGATGCTGTTAGGCTTAGACTTTCTTCTTTTTCATTAAGGGATAAAGCCAAGGTTTGGTTAAATTCATTAGCATCTAGATCTATTAGGACTTGGGGAGAACTATCACAAAAATTTTTTGGCTAAATATTTTCCACCCTAGAAAATCGCTAAGCTTAGAAATAATATTACATCTTTTTGCCAGTTTGAAGGGGAATTGATATATGAAGCCTGAGAAAGATTTGATAATCTTCTTAGAAAATGTCCACACCATACTTTCCCAGATTGGTTAATAATTCAAACCTTTTACAATGGATTAGTAGGATCACTAAGATCTATTATAGATACTGCTGCGGATGGATCATTAATGTCAAGACCTTTTGATGAAGCATATTCTTTAATTGAAGAAATGACTACTAATAATTTTCAATGGCCCTCTGAAAGGGTAAATCCTAAGAGAGTAGCCATTATTCATGATTTTGATGTAATGTCTATTTTGACATCTCAAATTGCTGCTATTTCTAAAAAGATTGATTTAAATAGGAGTGAACTATTCTCAAATACCCCTAGTATTAGAGGAAAATTCACTAGGACAGATTATTGATACTCAACCATCTTATGAAACTTTAAACGCTATAAATAATCAAAATAACAATCCATATTCTAACTATTTTAACCCTGAATGGAAAAATCACCCTAGTTTTAGTTGGAATAATTATAACAATCTAGTGAATCCATCCGAAAATTTGAACAGTCAAGGAAATCTTAATTTTTAACCTTATTATCCTCCAGAATTTAACTCCAATCCTAACCCACGAGTTAAGGAAAAGAAGTTGACGATGGAAGAAGTGATGTTGAATATGGGAAATCAAATACAAAATCAAGGGTCTACTATTAGAAATATTGAAAATCAATTAGGCCATATTGCTATTGCACTTAGTAACAGACCTTCTGGAACTCTTCCGAGTACTGTGGAATTTTATCCAAAAGATTAAAATAAAGAGCAAATTAAAGCTATTCAATTACCAGTGGAAAAGAAGTTGAAACAAGGATCCAAAGAGAAATTGAAGTTGATGAAGAGAAGGAAGAAATGAAAAATGATCAACATGAAAATGAACAAACACAGGTTCCTTTAGAAAAACCATTACCTCCGTTTCCTCAAAGGCTAAAGTAAAAAAATAACGATAAAAAATTTACGAAATTTTTGAAAATCCTTAAGAAATTATTGATAAATATTCCTTTTGTTGAAGCTTTGAAACAAATGCCAAGTTATGTGAAATTTATGAAGGATGTACTAAATAAGAAAAGGAAGTTTACAGATCATGAGACCATTGCACTCAATGAAGATTCTAGTGTTATTATTCAGAAAAAGCTTCCTGAAAAATTAAAAGATCCTGCGAGTTTTACTATACCTTGTGCAATTAGTGAAAAGTTTTATGAAAAAGCTTTATGTGATTTAGGAGTGAGTATCAATCTTATGCCCTTATCGATCTTTAAATGTTTGGATTTGGGAGAAATTTTCCCTACTACTGAAACTTTTCAGTTAACTGATCAATCAATAACTTATCCAATAGGAGTTATAGAGGATGTACTAGTAAAAGTGGATAAGTTTATTTTCCCTGTAGACTTTATAGTATTGGATATGGAGGAAGATAAATAGATTTCTATTATTTTAGGGAGACCATTTCTTGCAACAGGAAGAGCTGTAATAGATGTGCAAAAAGGAGAATTAATAATGAGAGTTAATGATCAAGAAGTAACATTTAATATTGCAAAAGCTATGAAATATCATGCGATAGAAAAATATAATGAATGTTTCAGGATGAAAGTAGTTGATTATATGAGTAATGAACAATTTAAGAATGAGTGTGAAGATAAATTAAAGTAAGGAGAAATTTTTTAGAATGAAGATGAAATAAAGGGAGAAGATTTAGATTATATTCAAGGCAAATTTGAAACGTTAGACTTGTTGGAAAACGATAGTAAAAATCTTATTCCTTCATTATTAAACCACCTGAACTTGAATTAAAGAAATTACCTGCCCATTTAAAGTATGTATTTTAGGTGAGTCATCTACATTGTCTGTTATTATTATCTTCTAAGTTAACTGAAATTCAAGAACAAAAGTTGATAGAAATGTTGAAGAAGTATAACAAGGCTTTTGGAAGGGCTTTAACAAATATTAAAGGAATTAGTCCTTAAATTTGCATGCACAAAATTTTATTAGATGAACAATATGAACCTAAAGCTGATCCTCAGAGAAGATTAAACCCAATAATGAAACAAGTTGTTAAAAAAGAGATTTTAAAATGGTTTGATGCTGGAATTATATATCCTATTTCAGATAGTGCTTAGGTAAGCCCAATTCACTATGTTTCGAAGAAAGGAGGAGTGACAGTTAGAGAAAACAAGAAAAATGAATTAATACCAATAAGATAAGTTATTGGTTGGTGAATTTGTATTGACTATAGAAAGTTAAATATGGCCACCAGAAAAGATCACTTTCCTTCACCCTTTCCAGACCAAATGTTGGATAGATTAGCTGTGAGTAAATATTATTACTTTTTAGATGGATATACCGGTTATCATCAAATTTTAATTGCTCCAGAGAATCAAGAGAAAACAACATTTACAAGCCCATATGGAACATTTGCTTTTGGTAGAATGTCTTTTGGACTATGCAATGCACCTGCAACATTTCAAAGATGCATGATGCCAATTTTTAGCAATTTTATAGAACATGGAATGGAAGTGTTTATGGATGATTTTTCTGTATTTGGGACTTCGTTTAAGTTATTTCTTAATAATTTAGAAAAAGTTCTAGAAGTATGTGAAAAAGTCAACCTATTATTAAATCGGGAAAAATGTTTATGATTGCAGGAGGTATTGTGCTTGGGCATAAAATTTCTGAAAAAGGCATGGAGGTAGATCCTGCAAAAATCTAAGTTATTGAAAAATTACCACCACCTACTAATGTTAAAGGGGTGAGAAGTTTTTTAGGACATGCTGATTTTTACAAGCGTTACATAAAATTTTTTTCAAAAATAACTAAGCCGCTATGCCAACTTTTAGAAAAATATATAAAATTTGATTTTGATGAGGAATGCATAAAATCATTTGAATTATTAAAGAAAAAATTAGTCATTGCATCTATAATAGTACCACCTGATAGAGAAAAACTATT
This sequence comes from Phalaenopsis aphrodite, assembly GCA_003013225.1. Lineage (NCBI taxonomy): Eukaryota > Viridiplantae > Streptophyta > Magnoliopsida > Asparagales > Orchidaceae > Phalaenopsis > Phalaenopsis aphrodite. Next base: position 242,894 of record NEWO01000695.1, on the reverse strand, counting down.
TGAAATAATGTGTGATGCTAGTGATTATGCTATTGGGGTTGTATTAGGACAAAGGCACGACAAAGTTTTTAAAGTTATATATTATGCTAGTAAGACTCTAAATGATGCTCAAATTAATTATACTACTACTGAAAGAGAGCTATTATCTATTGTTTATGTCTTTGATAAATTTAGACATTATTTAATTGAAACTAAATGTATAGTGCATATAAATCATTCTGCTACTAAATACTTAATGCAAAAGAAGGATGCTAAACCAAGATTAATTAGATGGATACTTCTATTGCAAGAGTTTGATTTTATTGTGATTGATAGAAAGGGAAATAATAATCAAATGGCTGATCATTTGTCTAGAATAGAAATAGAAATATGAACTAATTTTGCAAATGAAATTTTAGAAAATTTCCCTGATGAACAGCTATATAGTACTGCTGAAATGAATTTACTGTGGTATGCTGATAAAGTGAATTATATTGTAAGTGATATTTTACCACCTGATATGAAAAATTCACAATTAAAGAAATTTATAAATAAATCAAAAGTCTGTTTTTGGGATGACCCATATTTATATAGACAATGTAAAGATCTAATTATTAGAAGATGTGTGTCTTATGAAGAAACTCAATAGATAATTGAAAGATGCCATGATTCTGAATTTGAAGGACAATTTGAAATTAATAGAACTGCATACATGATTTTGCAAGCTAGATTTTATTGGCCTATTATTTTTAAAGATGTTAATGAATATATTAAAATGTGTGATAGATGTCAACGAGTAGGAAATATTTATAGAAGAAATGAAATGCCTCTAAATTACACATTGGAAGTTGAAATTTTTTATGTGTGGGGATTAGATTTTATGGGACCATTTATGCCTTCATTTGAAAACTTATATATATTACTTGTTGTTGATTATATGTCCAAATGGATTGAAGCTATTGTTGTACCCAGATGTGATGCTCAGAGTGTTTCTAAATTTTTAATTAAAATTTTTTTTAAAAGATATGGAATGCCGAGAGTAATTATTACTGATGGAGGATCTCATTTTAGGAATAAGAGAATAAAAAAATTAATTAAGAAATATGATTTTATGCATAGATTTTCTACTGCTTATCATCTTCAAACTAGCGGTCTAGTAGAGATATCAAATCGTGAAATTAAACGTATTTTAGAAAAAGCTATAAATTTTTATAAATTGGATTGGTCTGCTAGACTATATATTGCATTATGGGCATATATAACTACTTATAAGACTCCTATAGAAATGTCCCCACACAAACTGATATTTGGAAAAACATGTCATTTACCAGTAGAATTAGAGCATAAAGAATTTTGATGCTGGTGAGAAAAGATTATTGCAACTCAATGAACTTGAGGAAATAAGAAATGAAACATATGATAATGCAAAAATCTAAAAAGACAAAATGAAAATATGGCATGATTGGAATATTATTCAGAAGAAATTTAAACTTGGACAAGAAGTACTATTATATAATATAAGATTAAGATTGTTTCCAGGAAAACTAAAATCCAGATTGTTAGGACCATTTAAAGTGATTAAAGTCTGTCATTATGAAACTGTTGTGATTAAAGATCCTAACACTGGAAAGGTATTTAAAGTTAATGGGTATCATCTGAAACATTATTATGAAGGACACATACCTCGATTTAAAGAAGTTTTAATGTTAAGTCAACCCAACTAAATAAATGGTGTGTCGGGCTGACGACGTTAAACTAAGTGCTTTGTGGGAGACAACATATATATATA
>NEWO01000695.1:223967-240512 GCA_003013225.1 Phalaenopsis aphrodite | reverse complement strand
AAAGAAAAATAGAATATGACGAGCAAAAGTTTGTTATCTTTAAAGCTAGTGCTCGATTTCATAATCTTCAAGAAAATAAGAAAGTGATTTTGGATTGAGGTTTCAAAAGACTGGGAGGGGAAGTTGAATGAATGACTATCGCTCGGCAGTGGGAAAACTTCTGTTATTTTATTGCCGATGCGATAGTTGGGATAGTTATGGAATTTTATGCCAACTTTCTGGAGGCTTCTGATGATTTTGTTTTTGTTCGAGAAAAAAGGGTGGAGTTTACTCTAAGAAAAATAAATGAGTTTTATTAGTTAGAGGATGTTTATAGATGTCGGTATCATTCATTCTCCACTACAAATGAGGCCTTAAATGAGGTTATTTCTTTTCTGACTGGTTAGAAAAGGGCTTGGAAAGTAAAGAATGGAGTTAAAGTCAACTTTCCCCTTTCTATGTTAAATGTAGTATCTAAGGCCTGACATTATTTTATTTCTGGGAGGATGATTCCAACAAACCATCATAGTGAAGTGACCAAGGATAGAGCCATCCTGAACTACTATATTCAACAAGTGATGTATATAAATGTAGGCTCTATCATTTATATGAACACTCAATCTATTGCTCTAGGAGAGACCACTGGTAGATTGGCACACCCTACTCTCATTTATATACTTTGTGAGCATGCAGAAGTTGATTTCATACTTGATGAGGAGAGGATTGAGCCTTAGAGCCCCATTGGGCCTGCAAACTTTTAGACTTATGAGTCCCATGTTGATTGAAGATCTGGAAGTAAGGCCAGGGATATTCTTTCTACTTCTAGGACCCCTACTTTTAGTGAGCCTACTTCAAGTGACCCCAGTAACAGGGAGTTATTAGACCAGATGATGATTCAATAAGGAGATATTTTGAGGATGGATCACAGGATGCAGAACATGGAGGCCAAAAATGCTCATACCGATGATCTGATTTGCCAGAAGTTTGAATATGATGCTGCTTTTGATGATGCTGTAGTGAAATATCTAAGGGATGATTATATAGTTTAGTTCCTTATTCACTCTATTTATACTCCATATTAGTAGCAGAAGTTAGATGTTAATGATGAAGAAGATGTTGACTGGAGATCTTTTTGTTTGTTTGTTTGTTTGTTTGTGTTGTACTTTGTGATTGTATTGTTTGTTTTACGATATTGTTTGGACTCTGTTGTTATGTTGTAATGTGAAACTATAATGTGTAAAACTGTTTTCATTTTTAGAATTTAGTTTAGTTCTGTTGTTAGTTTCAGCACTTTATTATATGTAATTAAATCTTTTTTAGCAAATTTTATATATATTATGTGCAATTTAATGTTTTAAGCCTTGTAATTTTTCATATTAGGACCTACAGTATTTCAGAATTTATTTGTGAAAATCATCAACAAGTATGAATTTTCTTTATGTATTTAATACTTTCTTTCTCCCTTTTATTTTTAAAGTTGTTCATGTAAATCTTTTAAAAAAAATTTAAGTTTGGGAGGAGAAAAATTATCTTAAAAAAGAAAAGAGAACTTATTTTTATTTTTGCTCACTTAACTATTTTAAAAATTTTAAATTTAACATGACCTTTGGTATTAGGGGTTAACTTTGGATAACTATATTTATGTTTCTAAATATATAGTAAATTTAAATAAAAAATTTTCAATAATAAAGGTTAATTCTAGAGACTAAGATATTTGGTAAAAGAGAATAAGACTATATGTTTCTTTTTTAAGTAAAGAAATTTGTATTTTTGAAGTATTCAAAATCTTGAAAGATTCATGTTAAAAGAAAATAATTAAACTTTATGTAATTTTTAAGTTAATATAAATTTGTTGAGTGAAGAAATGTAAAAAGTTTTTAAATTTAAGAAGAGGATAGCGAAGATCAAAATCATTAAAGACTATCCATATATAGTATTCCTCACATACATAAAAAAAAGAGAAGAAGAAAGAAAAGAAAAAGGGGATTAAAAATGATCCTGAAAAGTATAGCAAAAAAGGGAAAAGATGTGGGGAGAAGTTTGAGGAGATGCCTAATTAAAAATTGGCTTCACTTGAATCAACTTAAGGAAAAAGACTTGGACACATTTTCTAAACTTTTTATTTGAGTATTAGCATAATGATTAATAAAGTTTTATGAAGTTCTTTTTCATATGAATTTTCTAAGTGACTTTAATATGACAAATTGCAATTTTTCTAGAAAGAAATAGAGGATCCAAAATCTTAGGCTTAATTACTGAATATCCAAGCACCTTTAGTATTAACTGGAGTTGTTTTGAATTTTTCTTAAGTTATACTATTATGTTTAGAGAGCTTAAATATGGAAGTCTAGAAGTTAAATTCTTTACCATAAGTCATATTTTTATGTAGTAAAGGAGTTACTTGAGGACAAGTAACATGTAAGTTTGGGGATTTTGATGCACCGAAAGTATATGCATTTTTAGACCCATATTTTATACTTATTTTTGGTGATACTGTAGCTTAATGGAAGGTATTTTGATGTTTTCTTACATATTATTGATTTTTAGGACTTAAAGCAAAAAAAAAAAGGATGGAATTTGGAGTCAAAATGACATTTTTGAAGAAGTACTCAGCGCCGACCGCGCCAAGGGCAGCGCCGACCGCGCAGAACAACAGAACAACTGAAATTTTTATTCAGCGCCGACAGAGCCAAAGCCAGTTCAACCCCTGTTTCTAGAAGGTTCGATGTATTTGGATGATATTTGAAGACTTTTTGGAGGCACCTCTTGGAGATTTGACTTGGGCTTTATTTGGGGCCAAAATTCATCAGGAAAGGGGCTCCTTTTCACTCCAAAACGTTCCACCACGCTCCATTATCGTCATTCTGCATAATCCATCTTCATTCCACCACCATATTGGAGTCCATTAGTGATTTTTCTTTTATAATTTAGAGTTTATGTGGTGAGATTTGGTGTGAAACTTTCTGTAAGAGTGTTGAAGATGGAGAAAAGTGCGAGATATCTTATTCCTGTATTTCTAACGAAAGATTACAAGGGATTTGCTTTGAGAAAAAGTTTCACATAAGTTTTGTTTGTTTATTAGTATTGTATGAACTTTCTTTTATATATGAAATTTATGTTTTATTGTGTCTTTCTCATGAAGTCTGAGTAGTTCCCTCTATCTTTCTCCTTACTCTAAGATATGGTGAAATAAAGAGATAATATGATGTGCCAATATTAAGATATAAAATAAATTGTGATGATTTTTCAACTCCGAACTTAATTTACATTTCAATATGGCTAATTGAATTGTTAAAATATATTATGAAACATATGATCCGGGAAATAGAGTATGAGTTCTATAACAGAGTGAGGATCACATTTGATTTCATGGCATGAAGTGTAAATAAATGGGGAAATATTCTTTTTTGGGTGTAGAATTGGAGAATCTTTAGGGTGACACACTAAAATTCCCAATTCAGTCTTAGTGTTTAAAAACTAAAGCGAGAGTTAGCCTTCAGGTAAAGAGAAGTGGGAGCTTTGGAGTGGGGCTGATATCCTCCTAGCCTAGCCACGGATTTAGGGACTAAACCTAGGATTAGCTGACCAAAAGAAAATATGTTGAGATTTTCATACCTATTTTACACTTATTTTGATAATATTGCACTTTAAAGAAGGGTATTTTTGATGTTTTGTTGCAGGTATGATGAATTATGGACTTTTGGAGAAAAAGAAGCAAAAACGATGCAATTTGGAGCAAAAACGAGCAAGAAATGATATTTTGCCCTGTCACATTTCGATAAGTTTTTGGATGCTTAATATCTTTTACACTTCTTGCATATTTTTGAATGAAATTACACTTTAAAGGAAGGTTGTTTTTCTACTTATTTTGTAGGGCTATCTGTTAGGAACGCAACGCAACTGAAATGGGGGCAAAACAGAGCTAAAACGGAGCCAAACGGAGTGAAATGTTGGAGCTGCGCAGTCTGCCCACCGACGGCGCCAAAATGGAGTAGACGGTGAGATTTACCCGATAAGACCGAAAAATGACAGAAAAGCTCGCCGACAGCGCCCTCGAGTCCGCCGACGGCGCCCGGGATGGTTATGGGTCGAAATTCAACGTATTTGGACACTTTTTGAAAGGATTCTTATGGCAACTCTTCAAACTTCGTCCATATCCTTTAAAAGAATGAATTTAGGTTAGAAAAAGAGGGATTTTTTTGAGAATAATGTTAGGAAAAGTGTGGAGAAAGTTTAGGTTTCTTAGAATAGGAGTAGAAATGTAGATTTCTACCCTTTTGGAGAGATTGGAGAGGGGATTTTGAGAGAATTTGTAAGGAGATGTTCTAGCATTGCATGAATCGGCGGGAAACTTTGTGGGAGAGATTTTCTTCTTTCTTTCAAAGGAAAAAGCTAAGTATTGTGTTCTTCATTATCTTATGGTTTTGTAAACACCTATCTAGTGGATTTGCATTGATGAAATGAAGTTTCCGTTGTGTTTTCTTCATGCTTTGTGATGGGTTTCTCTTACTCTCTCTTCTTGTTTGGAAATAATGGCATGAGAGGATTATGCCGCTGTTTTCATTTTACTTTTCTTTTGTAATGAGTAGAATTCATGTTTAGGATTTTGTGATGCATGTTAGAAGCGGATTTAATTCTCAATGTGATGGTTTTTACTTGCACTTTATTTACATTACAATAAAGGTCTGTTGTAGTGTTAAAGTTCGTTGTATTTGCATTAAGACCCGAGAGGGCTGTGCAATTCTCAACAAAGTAGAACCACATTCAGATTCCATGGATGGTTAAGTTCATGGGAGTTGAATGCAAATAAATAGGAAAATAAACTTTGATGGGCGTAGAATTGGAGATTTTAGGGTGACAAACTAAAATCCCAAATTCGGTCCTATTGTTTGAGTACTGAAGCAGAGATGTTAGCCCTCAGGTGAGGTGAATGTGGGAGCTCCGAAGTGAGAGCCGGTATCCTCCCAGCCTAGCCACGGATTCAGTAAACAAGCATAGGATTAGTCAATGTTGTTTATGCCTGGACCAAAAGGGAAAAGAATAGGATTGCTCTTATTTGGCACATACAATATTTAATGCATCTCATTCCTTTACATTATCCAATTTATTACATAAGGATAGTAGTTTTTAATATCTCAAAATTCTCTAAAACAATTCATCCAAAAAGGGTTATCTTTAGAATTAATATTTGCATTTAGTTATAGTTACTATCTTTACATTTAACACTTGCATTTAGTAGTAGTTGCTAGATAAAATATCATTTTAATCGACATTCCAAACTATGGACTAATTATAGTAGACTAGGATTTGACTAAGGACCTCTTACCTCCCTTCTCTGTGGGATCGATAAACGGGACTCCACTAGAGCCTTGTATTACTTGAGCGATACGTATACTTGCGTTTGAAATTGTGACTTTACAAAATCATTATAAATATATAAATCTGGGTTCATAAATTCTTGCACATAAAAGTTGTATCAAGTTTTTGGCGTCATTGCCGGGGGTTTAAATCTTCAAGTAGTGGTGTCAAATTCTTGTATTTTTAGGTATATAAAAAGTCATTGTCATTAGCCAGTGATTTTCTATGCACTGTATCAGAGTAGAGAATTATAATTGCTCCTATTGACACAATATATATTATAAACATTTATCTCATCTCATTTCACTAGAACCTCATTGTAGTGGGAAGAATGCCTTTTTTCACATAAGAAATCTTCATTACATAAATATAATAAATAGATTAGCTTTTACTTTTTAAACTTTGTATTTCTATTTTGCTAATAGTTAAGTACCTCAGTTTTGATAACATCTCAAGATTTAAAATTAGTGATAGTGATTTCGTTTGATTTTCTGTAAATTTAAAACATATCATTCCAATTTACACCTTCCCTGTGGGATTGAATTTGGAGCTTAAATAGAAAGTCTTTTATTACTTAATAATGATATGTATACTTGCATAGAATTCCATTATTAATTGCCTGTAATTATATATATTTTACACAACTTACTTTTCATACAAGGATCAAGTTTTTGGCGCTGTAGTTGTGTCAACTTCATAAATCCTTACATATAAAAAAATCAGGATCAGCCCCCGAAGGAAGAATCCCCTTAGTAACTCTGGAGCAACTCCCCGAATCTGATGTGCTTCAGCATAAAATCTACGGAAGTAGTCCTTGAGCGACTCTCCTTCACTTTAATGAATTTTCGAGAGATGAGATGAATATTTGATGATTCTTTGATTTGCAATGAACTGCTCTGTGAATAGTCTAGCAAGCTTGTTAAAGGTGCTTACAGTGCCCCCTCACAGAGAGCAGAACCATGTTCGAGCTTATTTTAAGACTAGTCGGGAACACTTAACACAGAAGCGCATTAGAGGCACGCTGAATGTACATGATGGTTTGATAATGATCAATATGCTCGTAGGGGCTTGTTATCTCTTCATATGCATCAATGTTCGGAAGCTTGAAGTTTGTTGGGATGAGGTGTTAGAGGACCATATCCGCTAAGGGAGAGGATTCATGTATGTTACGGTGAGTGTAGAAGTGATCCTTTTTCTCTATGGGGAACTCTTCCTGAATGAGGTGTCATAGTTCGTTAAGAATGACATCCTCTATAATGATAGGAAGATGTGGAAATTTTGGGTGAGCTAAATGAGATGAATGAGTGAAACATGCGGTATCTAGGATTTCAGCATCACGACATGACCAGGGAAGTGTTCCTTTTTAAGGAGGTTGGCTGGTACGAGTTCCTCTGAATGGTATGTTTTTCGTAGGTCATAGAGTTAATGGTAAATGACTTTCATCCAATGATGTAGGCAGCGGCTGATGAGCCTCCCATAGGAGATGTAGGATACCTAGTTGAGACTCCTCCATAATGCGCATTCGATCTTCTATAGAGGGACCCGAAACACCTTCGTTGGAAGGATAACATCTTCTAGGGTGGGAAGATGAAGATGCATGTAACCCTTGGCTTTGTGACTGCTCTCTAGAATGATGGATGTTGGAGCGAAATGCTCCGTTTTCATGAATATTGTGTTTGGTGGTCATGTAGTAATGTATGTAAGTACTTTAGTTGTGGGATTGAAAGTTTCCCATAGACAGCGCCAAACTGATGTGTCCTAGAAAATTTAAGGCAGTAGAGTAATGGATTATCATCTTAGCATTGCACGAGTATTTATTACACACTCAGATGAAAAGGGAAACAAATTGTGATGACACCAGAAGTTTTTACGTGGAAAACCCATAAAGGGAAAAAACTATTGGGCCTGAACCAGTTATAAAAATTCACTGTAAGTTGATGATTACAGAGGCTCCTTTATCCTACAGATGGGAAAGAGTTACTAGATTTTTCAAGGTACAACGTCGACTGACAGCGTCTGGTTAGCAGTGGTTGACGACTGCGATGACGGTCTGCGATGGTCGAAATAGAACAACGGAGATCAGCGGTGGTCGACGACGACCGGTGGTAATTGATAGAGGGTGTTGGTCGCCAGCGATTGACAGTGGTCAATGACAGTTGATGACGGTCAGTGATGATCGATGGAGGTCAACGTTGATCGGTGGTGGTCGACAACAGTTTGAGGTGGTCGACGACGGTCTAAGATAGCAAAGATGTTGGACTTAAGCTCATTCTCAAAGCCTCAAGTTCTCTCTCATGCCTCCTCCCTCATGTGAGGGGTGAGGCTCTATTTATAGTGTCCTGGGTGCAATTAATCCAGGAATATCAACCATTTTGATCGAACAGTCCGGAGAGCTTCCCTCAATGAAATGGCATTTGATGGACATTTGAGTGTTTTAATGATGTTAAAATTGAGCAATCTTGGGCTCGTTGGATTCATCTTGTTGAGATACTTGATTCTACTATAAACTTTCTAGCTTCAACATAAGTTTAACCTTTCAAATGTGTCCGGAAATCTTCTAGGTGTGGTTTAATAATATGATCTTTGCTTGATCTGACTAGGATTGGACTAAATTTGAATCCTTAGGTTTAACTCATTAAGCCGACCAGTTTGACTATAAGTTTGTTAAAACTAGAGCTCTGTATGAATTTTATCCAGATTCAAACACTTCTTACTCAAAATATTGCCTCGAGATTTATGTCAAGCTTCGAGATTTGTGTAGGAAGATAAAAAAAGAATCTCCACCTTCTTGACTTGTACCAACCCTTAAGGCTTAAATAGATAACAATAGATGAAATACGCTGCATCTTTTTGCACAATATACTCTAACCCACTTGAATGATCCTCAAACCATTCTGAACTAAATCTCCAAGAAATATTATCTATCATATTTTGAGGAAAATTATGAGTCTTTGGTTGATGTGGTTGTTGGTTTTTTTCTAATATTTTTTTAACTTTTTGAAATTAAGGTTTTAACTTTGAAAATAGTTTAATTTTGAAAATAAGATTGAACATATCTCAACTATTTGATTATTTAAATAGTTTAACACAACATTACAAGTAATATATCATCTCAAAAAAAGAGAATATCACTTAATAACGAATTCAATTATTCAAAATAAGAAATTTATGATATTTGTTTGGTCTATGAAAACCCCAACAGCTCTTTTCCCTATCTAATCCAAAGATTAGATAAGGTTTAGATTATCTAGGTTACTAATTTTTTATTAGTTCAAGCCCCTTGAAATCACTTGAGAAAAATCTCAATCAAGATTGGGGCTATTTCTATAAAAATGCAAAGTTTAATTCCTACGATTGATTGTAGAAAAATAAACTGAGAGAGCGTCAATGTGGAACAGTTATTTCTAGAACACAAAGGAATGAAAATATGAGATGTCAAAAATACTGAGAAAACATTAGTGACATCTCAATCCTATAATTTATTTAAAAATTTAGAACTTATATTGTACGACATATAATTATGCAAATGCCTAAGTTGGTATGAGGATTTTTTGTTGTACCAAAAAAAATACATCAAAATCCTATAAGGTTATGATTTATATTAACCAACACCATCTAAGATAACGTTGAGGCTTTAGTTGAAATTCATCCTTTGCTTCTTGTTTTGTCTTCTTCCGGATATCTCAGTGGTTGATAGTTAACATAAGTGCAGCACCATGAACTCAATAAAATAAAGAATAAAACCATGCCTTAAGAGACCTATCCTAGGTTCTTATTATTTACTTACAATAGTCCTCCAATACAAATTCATTTTATTACTCAATATTATAAAAAAAAGAAAATGATTATGGAAATGATTATTGAGAAGTAATTTTATTTTAATTTTATGTAACCGGTCAGGATCTCATGGTTTCGTCAACCTGGTACTACTATTAGTTTTGGATTTACTTAGTCTAAAGATGTAAATAAACATGTTTAGATCAGAAGACTTTTTGTCAGCAACAATGGGTTACATCATTCAAGAAGTTTTCGTAAACCTAAAGGGTTAATTATTATTGATTTGTTTGTTTTCTTTTTTTTATCATTATCATTATTAAACCTTTTTATATGCTTTTTGAAGACATAAATCAAGGTCTAATATTATTAGAGTTTATAAAATCCCGTAAATCACCTAGAGAAGTGAATATGGTTCTTATAAACTCAATTATTATAATTTTTTTTAAAAAAATATTTTGTGAATTTTTTATAAATTATTTTGTTGAAAATCTTTTATAAAATTTATGGTTTTAAATGTTTTTTTAAATGACTTCAAAATGAAGTGTATTTTATTTGGAGATTTATATTAACTTGATAGAATTTTTATAAAAAATTTGTTAATTTTTAAATTTTATTAAAATTACTTCAATTTTTAAGGTTATTTTTATTCAAAAACTCATAACAAATCAAAATTGCCTCCAAAATAATTGAAATCTTTCTAAGAAGTTTAAAACATGATTTCAAATAATCTCAAAATTTCTCCAGTTATTTCAAGTTCATTTTAATTTTTTTATGAATTATTGCATTTCGTAAAGAATTTGTTAATGAGAAATTATGAAAAATTATCAAGTTGATATGATTTTTATATATTTTTTACTTTCCCTTAATATGATTTACTCATTCAATTTGGAGTCTTATAGAAAAAAGTTATTCAAATTTTACTAAAAAAGGTATGTATGTAAATACCTTATTTTTATTTTAACCACTTCTATCCAAGTTAGAAATATATTTCAAAGGCTTACCTTTATCTGCTAAATAATTTGGTTCAATTATTTGGATCTCATTACCTCTACTTCTTTCATCAATGAGTGAAAAGGTAATTGGGGGTATTTTTGTAAATTCAAAGAAACTTACAAATGTACCTCAAAACCAACTTTAAACTTATAAAATTTTGCATTATTTTGTTATTCATGTTTCATTTAAGAGTTTCATATTAAATTTTTGTAATTTTGAATTGTATATGGTTCACTTTGGACGTAATTTTGTAATTTAAAAGAAAATAACTAAATAGCCTTAAATTGTTTTAAAACTACCAAATTTTTCCATGTTTGTGTTAATTAATGTATTAAGCATTCCTTAAGTTTAGATTGTTTCATTTTTAATATTTATTGGTTCCATTTTATGAACTAAATATGAAGAAAGGTAATTATGTAATTTTGAGAAATTACTCTTTCACCTATCTTTATATTTATCATTAAAATTCTTAATAAATTTCGTATTATTCTAATTTTTAAATTTTACTAAATTCAAAATTTCAATAATTTTATCAAATCAGATTTTATTTTCATGAATTAAAAATTAAGAAAGGACATATTTGCAATTACAAGGGAAATCACAAATTTATCAATTCTAACTTTCAAATTAAGCCAATTTTTTTATAGTTTATTTATTAATAATTTTAAGATGATTTTAATCAAATCCTCCATTTTTTATGCTGCTTATTTGTTCAATTTGACCCTTAAGGGTATTTTTGCAATTTTGCCAATTTTTGTGAACTTCCAATGATTTCCATATAAACCTTTATGTAAATTCATCCAAATTTTGATAGCATTTTTCAATCAGTAAATTATATGATTCGAAAAGATAAAATTCATCAACCAATCATCACAACATTTTTAAAACTTCAATCTCTCAACAATTTGATAATTGCACTTTTGGCCTTTTTGCACATTTTATCAACTCAAACAAAGTTTTGATTGAGCTACAATATTTTAATTATTTGACTAATGTTTTATTAAAATTCTATCAATTCATTATCTGATTTGATTCAATTTTAAACAAAAAAAGGTTTAAAATATAAATATTCCATATACAAACATACCTCTCCCAAAATTGAATAAACTAATATGGAACATTTAAAATCACTGTCCTACTAAATGAGGTGATCAAGCATAAGTCATTTGAAGCTTTCCAAGTTTTTTCATATCTTTTTCATTTTATTTTAATTTCAAGAATTATTTGTTTCAATTAATGAAAAATTACAGGAAAATTTCAATTAAGTGACTTAAATGGCTTTTCTAATCCTAAAAAAATTACAGAGGTATGATATAACCAAGAGATTCAATCATGCTTAATTTTAGTATATTTTTTATTTTCTATTTATTCTTTTATGAATTAATATTGATTTAAGGATTTAAAAAATATTTAAAATTTATTTCATATTATCCAACTTTGGTTTTATTTTTATTAAATTCTCCTAGTTTACTTTAATCTATAGAATTTATTTTATATTTTATCATTTTACTTGAATTTATTATAAATTTTTAAATTTTTGCTATGTTTTACTAATTTAATTAATACAAAAAAAAAATTGAATGAAAAAATCTACCGCCCCCACCTCAACCCATTTTTCCATGCGTCTTCCTCTGATTCGTCCACTCATCATTGCGTGGTTCATGTCAGCTTTGTTATCATGATTCTGTGTGCGGTTCTGAACACCTTTACACCATAGGAATGCATCTGAGTCATACTTTTATTTTTAAAGTGATTGGATGACATCGGTTCATCACCCACAAAGGGCTAGGAACCGAGTGTCGTCCGTGGAAAACCTACTTGAACTTGCTCTTTTCCCTCATTCAAACATAGATTGAACCATTTGAAAAAGATTCAATTATAGTTCAAAAGGCTCTTCTATGTTTGAATAATGCGAAAAAAAGAATTGAATATGCTGAATCTATACTTACCTTATAAGCAAACCCAATGAATAGAGCATAGGATAGAGGGGGGGGGGGTGGTGGTGTTGAGAGAGAGGAAAGGAATTTAAGGAGAGAGGTCATTGGAGTTTCCCTATGGCAGTACCTGCTCCATCGTTTGGACCTATGGACAAGACTACATCTGGTTTGCCTCTAGGGTTGAACTTTGGGAGAGAGTCAGCCAGTGACACATTCGGTCATAGTGAAAGTTTGTCTTCCATTTGATGGCTAAAACTAGATTGATATCTGAGCTTGTGGAAGCGATCCCGTTTTGTTTACTTCTTTTACTGTTTTAATGTTGTTTTTAATCTCGTAGATGAGACATTCATGAGTTTTGATCCACTTATGACAGATGTCATTCAAGGTTCTACCCCCATGGAAGCTAGAGGAACCCCAATTTAGCTTCAAGGTGGTGTGATTATAGCTCCTCCTTAGAAAGAACCTACAGTAGGGTCTGTTGGTTCACCCCTAGAAGTGGTGGTGAAGAAGCTGGAGGTGAGATTAGCGACCATGTGGATGGAACACTTAGCGAAGTTGGCACCTCTAAAGACATAGATGACCGACCTTTGGGCAACTTCTACCTCCCTCCACGTTTAGACCAAAGCCGACAACGTAGATATGTTTAGGTTTGGTGGTCAGGTTTTGTATTAGAATTTGTTTTAGCTGAGACTTGTATTGCCTGAGGAGGCTAATAAGCTTCTTGTAAAATATTTTGTATCTGAATAAAATAAAATTTTTTCAATCAATAAATTAAGTTTAAATTGTACCTTGTGTCAATTTGATAGTTTTTGGAACTGAGGCACCATTTTGGGTGGCGTTAGAAATTTTACTGGCACCCTATATAAATGGTTATACGGAAATTTTGTTGCATTTGACTTTTACTTCCTCCTTCAGTCAGTAATCTCATCTTTTTTATGGCATTGGGTCAACTCTTACAATATAGCAAACAAATATTCTCTGAAATGCTTTTGCTCGTTTGCGGTGATAGAAGTCTTGATTTTTGGTCCAATTGATGTCACGGAAATTTGTGACTTATACGTGTTTGACGATAGCGAGATAAGGGTGGTTCGTCATGATGTTCGGGTGACCGATCTATTCAATTGTGAGTTCGTTTTCTATAAGGATACATTCCTCCTAGGGTATGATTGCGCTTGTGTGCTAAGCTTCGGTTGGCTCTATGATATTATGAACTATGTGGTCTACTGCTGACAAATGAAGATTCTATGATCATAGAAGTTTTTCTCCTACATGTATTTCAATTTGGATGGAGCCGATGGAACGAAGTTTTGAAGTCAAATAGTAAGTTTTACAAAGTCAGTCTCAAATAAAAAATAAAGATTGAAAGTAGTGGTTTTTCATCATATCGGCCGGGGAGTTTGGAGTATTGAGTCGGCCATCTTGTAGAGTGTATAAGAAGTAGAAGTCATTTCTCAAATGAATCTAAAGCTTAACATCCACTATTGAGAGGAAGATTTTGTCGATAGTACAATATACCAATGAGGTGATTGTCAACAAGGTTTTGAATCCCAAGGAGTTTGGAGTGATGACTCCAGAGTTGTAGACGTTGTCTGGCACTACAAAATAAAAGTGGTGGATGGATAGTTTCACTTAGCTGGAGAAGAAGAAACCATGCCAGGACATGGCTCAGCTGAGGAAAAATTCAGGAGCACCCACTTGACTTATAGCCAGAGGAAAGGAACCTACAGTGATTGCTCAATCCTCAGCTGGCATCCTAGGTTCATATTTGTTTCACTCTTTATTTGAAACCACCGTAATCTTTCAATACATGTTTAGTAATGAATTAGGGACAATTTGGGGTAGCTTAAATGTGCCGGTGGCATTTTCAAAACGCCACCTCACTGTTTTGAAAACACGTTTTGACAGCTTATCCGAAAAAGCAGTTGGGCTTTTACACTAAATGCAGACCATGGGTCGAACCCCGCGGGCCACCCTCGAGTTGTATTTCAGGATAAGCTACTTATCTGGATAAGCACAAGCTCCCCTAAATACACCCTTAGTGTTGATCAAGTGAAATCATTCTATGATACAATTAGGTAAATTGATTTAAAGAGGAATACCCTCTTGTCTCTAGACATGCTTAACTGGGTAGCTAAGAGATCCCAGAGTGACCTTCTAACTATTTTTCTACTAGCCTACGCCAAGGGCTTCCATGTTTTATTAGTCATGTTGTTAGGGAGGATTTTAGTCATTCTTCTTCTAAAACTCCAAAGCTTGAGCCAATCCCAGATCCTCAGAGTGGGCACTGATGTAGTTGAGATTGAGTTAGAGAAAGAGTTAGTTGCTGCTAAGAATGCTCGATGATTGAAGGGTAGGGCCCCAAAACAAGAATCCGAAGAGAGTTTTCTCTACCTCTGAGGAAAAAATATAAGTCAGGTGACTGGAGCCCCATGCGGGATGAGGAGCTGAAAGTTTTTGTTACTAAGGATTCTCAATTCGTCCTTATTGAAATTATGATGTATTTGTATTCTAATATCCCAGACACAGATGTGCCACAACCGTTGTTGATGTCTTATGGCCAAAAAACCTAGAGAAGTGCTTGGATGAGTTTAGGACATTTGAGGTCTGTCATTTAGTCTACTAATTCTAGCTACTAAGGTTGACTATATCTCACCACCAAACAACTTGGTATATATGGGCTAGAAAATTAATGACGAAGGCAATGATACAAGCTAGGGTTATAGAGGCTAGGGCATTGGCGGCTGAAGTAGAAGTTATTAAACTTGTGGACTACATAATAAAGGCTTCTTTGGCTGATGCTGAGAAGGATTTTGAGGTTAGATAGAAGTGGTTATCAGTCACATTAAATGACAACATAGAGTTATTAAAGAAGGTTGTTACCATGAAGATCACTGAAAATTTACCTTGGGTCAGGCTAATCATCTCTGACACTTGACTTAAGTTAATTTACGTGATTACACCTACTTTTATCCTTGTAATTCACCAACTATTTTTCCTTATGTAATTTCATTTGTACAAGGTCTTTACTAGTTATGTGAAAGTTGCAGGAGATCATACACACATTTTGGAACAGGAAAAATAAAGGAGAAAAGTAGTCAAAACTGGGCTCACCATGGTTGTATTAGGCGTGAACAAGCTACTGTATTGATAATAGTGGCATCATCATGCCTGGAACAAAGATGACCATGTCACTCTTTCAAAGGCATAGTGTGACCACGCGATCAGGCATGACCAGTTTGCCGGATCCAGAATACTGGCATGACCACACTAAAATTTCTGTGTGACCATGCTGACAAAATGGGAAATATTTTTGGAAATAATTTTCTTGCCAAATTCTATAATTTGGTTACAAAAGGAGGACTTAGGGTAGCTTAAACTAAGATTAAACCATTGAGGACACTTGGAGACGAAATTTTTAAGGATTTGAGAGCTTCTCCCTTAGGATTTCTTTTTTGCTTGAGGTTAAAGTCTTAAGGGCCATTTCTATTTCTTTTCTCTTTTATATTTCTACTGATTTTTAGAGAATATGGTATGAGAAAGAGTTCTATTATTTTGAAAGAGAGAATAAATTATTTTGTATGTGTTTACTTTATAATTTTACTTGCAACAATCGTTTCCATGGATTTGATATTTATCATTTTTTCTAACATAAGTGACTAAGTTTTGTACATGTCTTTGTGGATAAAAGAATTGATGTTTTATGGTATTATCATATTGTTTTCCTCAGTAACTTTTTCATTTATTTATGGTCTGACCAATTAGGATGTTAACATATTTCATGATGTACAACTTCTTTCATTTGCATAAAATCTTTGTAAAAATAAACATATTCTTTGTAAAATAAAAGACTATGTTTGTAAAAATAAACATATTCTATTAGAATTTGGCAACTAAATGTTGACCCAACTTTTAGTTGAGGCCTAGACTTTCCCTTAGAAGCCTAGGATCTAGCCATAGGACTTTCTTGTTTACTATCCTAGAGGACTTATACACCTAAAAATTACCTATTTTTATAGTACATTTTATGCTCATTTTATGCACATTTTTAATGATATTACACTTTAAAGGAAGTTATTTTGCATTTTTTTGTTTCAAGTACAAGAAATGGACTTTTGGAGAAAAAGAAGAAAAAATGGGCAAAATTGGTGCAATTTGGTGCCAAAACGAACAGGAAAAAAATTCTGACCTCATACATTTCAATGTCTTTTTATGCTTAATATCCTTCATATTTCTCACATGTCTTTAAAAGAAATTACACTTTAAAGGCATGTCATTTTCATGTTTATCATGGAGGTATATCTATTAGGAGCGAAACTGTTGACCTCACTTTTGGTTGAGGTCTAGAAATTTCTTTAGTAGCTTAGGTCTAGCCATAGGACTTTCCTATTGACTAGTCTTAGAAAACTAGAAAAGGTACCCTCACCATTAGAAACTCAAAACTCTTCTCTTTACTCAACTTGAAGTTCCACATATTGGTCCTAACCTCTAGCACTTAGTAGGT